>JAQQZZ010011887.1:0-25297 GCA_030265115.1 Mopalia vespertina | reverse complement strand
CGTCAATATTATATTTATTACTACACGTCATATTAAATCATCAATCAATGTGAGACAAACCCGCTTAGTTATGGCGCAAATCATTCTACTGAATGGAGTCGCCAAAAATTTAAAATATGTATGTATGTTTCATAATTACCAAATACATATTTTTGCGTACGAAAAGTTATAAGGAAATGACGTTGGTACAAAAACAGCCGACAGAAACAACATGTAATTGTAGCGCTGGCAGCTGGCAAACATGCGCCTTAATAAATAGCGATAGGCAGCACAGATAGAGGGATCCCATACGTACATTGAATTCTCTAAGCAATTATTAACTACGTTCTACATAAAACTTACGGTTTGGCTGTCAGACAGTGTGAGATATTAACTGAGATATTAATGATGAAGAGGCTTCACCAAGTAACCACCTTACATGATTGATTGTTTGTTTGATTGATTGATTGTTTGATTGATTGATTGATTGATTGTTTGATTGATTGATTGATTGATTGATTGATTGATTGATTGATTGATTGGTTTATTGATTTATTGATTGATTTATTGATTGATTGATTGATTGATTGATTGAGTAAAGAGACCGTTGATACGCTCTAAACAAACTTCCCGAAGTCTGGTGAACACGTATGATTGGGATGAAGGAGTAATATAATAAGGTTTCTAAAATAAACTGACTTGTATCAGAAGTTTTATACGTCATTGAGTCTGAGGTCTATGTGTTTGAAAAAACTGGTTAATACAACAGTTTAAATCGATCTGTAACAGTTAACAAAGATGGTTTGCTTTAGCTCCCAACCGATTTCTCTGACCCTAGTTATTGGATTGAACCCTGGTTCCATATAGAAATTACTTCATTGAACGATATATTAGTAAGCGACATTAGTCAGATCATGTTCCCTAACTCATCCATCCTGTGGTGGGTGGGACGAGTGAGCTGTTCCCCAGACCGTCTGAATACCGATGGTCCATAAAAACACCATTAGCTAATTACCAACAGAGAAATGAAGCCAAATCACGTTTCTGCAGAGCTTTCTAAACAAACTAAATTTGGCTCCATGCATATAGCATTTCCGTGGACTGAATGAGATTAAATGAAACATTGTTAAATGACACTATAATCGTTATTATTCTACAAAATATGTTAATAATACATTAATTTAAACGAGAACAAAAAATAAAGCGCGTCTGAGTATACAGACTGTACACTACAGTTTCTAAACCTGGTATTCTCAGTGTGTGGATAGCATCCTTACACGGGTAGAGCCAATTGTCTAATGTACCTGCATGGTGGACTTTCCAAGCCATAGCGGTTATGTGTCTCTAGAGGCAAGACACATTTCCTTCCTCTACATTCTAAAAAATATTCCATTAAATCATTACTTTTCGATATGGATAATATATAACGTTCTATATACTCTTTAAAGATTTCTTTGTTATCAAATCTTAAAAGATGAAAATCTGAGACAGTGGTATATGTTTATCTCAGTTTCAATTGCCAGGAGAAAATGGCCTTTCATTGTAATTATAACATCAGATTACCATGTATGCATTATAAATCGTCATATTTTGCCTTCACATAAATGAAATAGGAAGAGCACGGCGTTAAACACCAATCAATCAGTATTGGAATACTTTATTGTTCAATCATCTAGGGACACATAATAGGCCTATAACACGAGACAATAAATCTGATCCTCCAGATATATATATAAGATAACCAGTTACCTTCAACCGAGTTATAAGAGACATGTCTTACAACAGACTATATATACCAGTACGGCTAAGGTGAGCTGTCGTCACAGTAACTGGTCAAACATGGGTCAGGACAATGGGAAATCACCCTCACCCCCAAACACATCAAAATAACATGCCCACATTTTGTAAAGCTTTGCTTATAATATATATATATATAATTATATCCGGATGATCAGTTTTATGGATTTGTTTTGGATAACTCAATCAGTATCTTGCTTGGACTCGCTGTAGGTCTACCAGTTATGACTATGAATGATTTACTCTCTATAAGCCCGTTCAATTAGCAGACTACTTTACGTTGAATAAATTAGCAATTTCCCTATGCGCGGTTTCATTTAGAAGATTTCTCTAATTGGGTTCAGTTAGCAGGTTTCCCTTAACAGGTTCAATTAGCAGACTATTCGAGGTGGATTCAATTAGCATATTTACCTAAGCGAGTTCAATTATCAAATTTCTCTAAGCAGGCTCAATTAGCAGACTACACATTTCCCTAAGCGGTTGCATTGAGCAGATTTCTCTAAGCGGATTCAGTTAGCAGATTTCCCAAAATGTACGTTCTCTCCGTGTAATTTGTAGTGACGCTTAAAGAAGATTCCTTTTATTTTCTGTTTTTCTGACTGGTTTGATTAGCAAAATTCTTGAATCAGTTCAGTTAGTAGTTTTGTCTTATGGTGGCTAATTAGCCGATTTATCTAAGCGTGTTTAATTAGCACATTTCTCTAAGCGGGTATGATTAGCACATTTCTCTTAACGTGTTTGATTAGCACATTTCTCTAAGCGTGTTTAATTAGCACATTTCTCTAAGCGGGTTTGATTAGCACATTTCTCTTAGTGGGTTCAATCGGTACTTTTCTAAAAGGTTCAGCATATTTCTAATAAGCTTGTTCATTCAGAAGTTTTCTCGAATCGGTTTCAATAACAAGATTTATCTAAGAGGGATATAGTTAGTAGGTTTCTTGAGTCTGTAAAGCTCACACATCTAAGAAGGAAATTGGCTTAACCACGACCATTCTTCTTATTGTAGTATTGTGGGTCGGTGAACGGACCGTAAACATTTTGCGGTCGAAGGATTTTAAGTACACGTAGAAAAGTTGTCTCAGAAACGGTTAATTTTGGAGCCAAGAGACAGTAAGAGGTTGAAAAAATATTTAATCGTGAGTAGGACATTTTAAAGTACAAATAATCTCATCACATTTTGTTTGAAGTAAAAATATCCGGCTTGCTGGTCACTTATACCTTACAGTCAGTTTCCCAGACTGGAGTGTATGTTTCTCTTGGCTTCATAATAAACATTCTTAACCGTTCTTTATACTTATAGTTTTTATCGTTTTGTCGATACCACTATATTGACTCATTTTGGTGAGACGTTCTGGTCAATAAAATGGTTGATTTACAGTACGATATCATTTTAAATCACCTGTGTTAGCATTTTCCTTCAGCTATAACGGACATACTCTCCAGAGATTCCTCATAACTAATGTCTGTTATCTTCCGACTTCCCACAGCAGTTTCCCACGGACTTTTGTCAAACTTTATAATAGTTTATAACTTTTTATACGATCTTTATCAGCGTCGAACGTGTTAAAGGATTACATTTATATTAAATATACTCATTTCTAATCTGAATCAGTGTTAAATTGTTTAATTTTATATTGTAAGTCTCCAATATCTTTTAAGGAAATGATTTTTTTTTACTTATTGCTTTCATTTTCATTGAGATTTCCAACAAAAAATTGGCAAGTTTACGGCTAGTTTTTTATTAGATAAGTAGATGTCAGTCGATAGCGCTGTTATTTATCTTCGGACGGAAATGGATACGTTTTTGTTGTTGATGTTGTTGTTGTGGTTGTACTGTTTCCCAGAAAGTGGTATGGGAAGAGAATCATCACACAAATATAAACGACATATGATTCCAATTATTTTAGACAAAACAAATGCAGTAGAAGCGATTTAATCGAAGCTTTTAAAGGGAGATATTAAATGTGATAAAATTGCACTTTATCTTACCATATCACTCAGTCAGTTCAAACTTTCTTCGTCTTTCAGTTGTAACAACAAAAGTATTTCTTTGACTATGGAATTTGTTATACAAAGGATACTAAATATCAACACGGGTGGTAATTATTTTCCATTCGTGTAAAAACTATTTTCCATCCGAGTTAAAATTACTTTCCATCCAGGTTGAAATTAAATAAATTTACACGTGTGTTTAAATTATTTTTAGACCGGGGTAAAAATAGAGGAAAACAAACAGAATTTTTTTTTTTAAATTTGACGAATAAAAAAAAGCTGATTTTTTTTAAACAATGTTTGTTTTCATGTTAAGAAATATGACTGCAGTGAATTAAAAGTTACCCACATAAAATATCAGTGTGAGAAAGAGGTAGGGTTACCACACTCAGAAGAAATTAGCCATTCGGAGAGAGACCTTTCATTAATTAACTTTCTTTTACTGAATGCGATGAAACCATTTGTCCACCCAGCTTCAGTGACGTAACTCGAGAAGAGATGATCTGTTCATCGGACCCATTGCTCGCTCTTTCAAACACTGCTCGATCGGGTTGCTGCATGAAGGGATTCGGGCCGGCGGATTTCATTCGCCCGATAACCCAATGGCGAACTAAGGTACATTTCAGCCGATGTGTATGGCTGCTCCCTTCTGTATCAGATAACTTATAATTGCCATTAGATTTATTTTTTATACTACTCTTGTGTTAATTTTTATTTCCTAGCTAGCTCAGTGCTGGGTTCATCGTTTACCTGAATAGCTGTGTGTGCTACATATTTATGTGCCCTATTTTCTTTACTGTGTAAATCGTTAATACATTCCCTCTAGATGTATGGTTACCTGATACAACTCGAAGACCTCATCAGATATTTATCTAGAATCTGAGATGACACATCGGTTTTTATTAGTGAACATCACTGTGTCTATTGTTACTGCTTAGAAATATATGTTCAGCGACCAACGCATTGAAATAGACGTTGAAATCTGTGGTTTACTTTATTCTATGAAGTGATGCGTAACACGTTTAATCACAGATACTTTTAGACAAATCGACTTTTGATTGGTTATAATTATCGACTGTAAGGTGAAGCATCCAAACCACATCGAGGAAGTGATAATATTATCAGTTGATCTACTTCGGCATGAATGAACTGAAAACTGTAACGCCAAATTGAATAATGAAATAAATATCCAGATCGAGTTACCTCCCTTGATGTTAGTAATAGTTCAATGATTTAGAAATACACAGTTGGTCTACCAAAAACACAATTATTGTTGTACAACCCGTCTCAAATAGTGAGTCAGACAATGACAGAGGATTTGATACCGATCAGTAATATGTTTACACGTGGTCTATCTGTATCCGTCCACAATCGACGTTCTCAATTTATACATCTGTTCCCAGTTACTGAAAACCAAGATTAGTGTCTCGTGGCGGATTAATCTATGATTAAAGATAGACTAGACGAATTAATTAGATATTATTGTCACATGTCAAGGACTAAACATCAAGGTCTAAACATCAAGGTCTAAACTTAAAATCATCAAACTCTTTCTGCCCCTAAAAACGGATAAAAAAACTAGAGACAAGCGCCCTACCTGATTTTAAAAGCACCAAGTGTCCATAGTTTAAAAAAAAACAGAGCCAATGTTAATCCTAAATGGTGCATCGTCATGATTTAACGATGCCAAACAACCGGCTTTTAATACATGTAAAGATTACCTTTACGACAACGATTAACAATGACTACCTTTAAAACAATGACTACCTTTAAGCCTTAAACCAATGACTAAAAATGATTACCTTTAGCCAATGACTACCTTTTAGCCAATGACTAACAATGATTACCTTACGCTAATGACTATCTTAAGTCAATGACTACCTTTACACCAATGACTACCTTTAAGCCAACGATTACAAATGAGTACCTTTAAGCCAACGATTAACAATGACATCCTTTAAACCAATGACTCACATTAGGCCAATGACTACCTTTATGCCAATGATTACCTTAAGCGAATGACTAACAATTATTACCTTTAGCTAATGACTACCTGTTAGCCAATGACTAACAATGATTACCTTTAATAAGCTAATAACTATCTTAAGTCAATGACTACCTTTACGCCAATGACTATCTTTAAGCCAACGATTAACAAGGACTTCCTGAAAGCCTTTAGCCAATGACTACCTTTTAGCCAATGACTAATAATGATTACCTTAAGCTAATGACTACCTTGTCAATGACTACCGTTATGTCAATGACTACCTTAAGCCATAATGACTAACAATGATTACCTTAAGCCAATAACTAACAATGATTACCTCAAGCCAATGACTAACAATGATAACCTCAAGACAATGACTGGCAGTGATTACCTTAAAGCCAATGTGTAACAATGATTACATTAAGCCAATAACTAACAATGATTAGCTTAAGCCAATGACTAACAATGATAACCTCAAGACAATGACTGGCAAAGATTACCTTAAAGCCAATGTGTAGCAATGATTACCTTAAGCCAATGGCTAACAAGGCTTACCTTAAGCTAATGACTAACAATGATTACCTTAAGACAATGACTAACAATGACAACCTTTACGTCAATTAGCAACCGTGACTACTGTAAGCCAATGACTAACAATGACTACCTTTACTCCAATGTCTGCCAAGTTACCTTCACTCCAATGTTTGCCAGGCTACCTTTACTCCAATGTCTGTCAGTCTACCTTTAACGTCTGCTAGGCTACCTTTACATCAATGTCTACCAGGCTACCTTTACTTCATTGTCTGCCAGGGTACCTTTACTCCAATGTCTGCCAAGTTACCTTTACTCCAATGTCTGCCAGGCTACTTTTACTCCAATGTCTGCCAGGTTACCGTTACTCCAATGTCTGCCATGTTACCTTTACTCCAATGTCTGCCAAGTTACCGTTACTCCAATGTCTGTCAGGCTACCTTTACTCCAATGTCTATCAGGCTACCGTTACTCTAATGTCTGCCTGGCAAACTTTACTCCAGTGTCTGCCAGGCTACCTTTACTCCAGTGTCTGCCAGGCTACCTTTACTCCAATGTCTGCCAGGCAAACTTTACCTCAGTGTCTGCCAGGCTACCTTTACTCCAATGTCTGCCAAGTTACTGTTACTCCAATGTTTGCCAGGCTACCGTTACTCCAATGTCTGTCAGGCTACCGTTACTCCAATGTCTGCCAGGCTACCTTTACTCCAATGTGTGCCAAGTTACCGTTACTCTAATGTTTGCCATGCTACCTTTACTCCAATGTCTATCAGGCTACCGTTACTCTAATGTCTGCCAGGCTACCTTTACTCCAATGTCTGACAGGCAGACTTTACCTCAGTGACTGCCAGGCTACCTTTACTCCAGTGTCTGCCAGGTTACCTTTACTCCAGTGTCTGTCAGGCTACCTTTACTCCAATGTGTGCCAGGCAAACTTTACCTCAGTATCTGCCAGGCTACCTTTACTCCAATGTCTGCCAGGCTAACTTTACTCCGGTGTCTGCCAGGCTACCTTTACTCCAATGTCTGCCAGGGTACCTTTACTCCAGTGTCTGCCAGGCTACCTTTACTCCAATGTGTGCCAGGCAAACTTTACCTCCGTGTCTGTCAGGCTACCTTTACTCCAATGTCTGCCAGGCTAACTTTACTCCAATGTCTGCCAGGCTCCCTGTATGATAATATTTTTATTCCAATGTCTGCCAGGTTCCCTCCATTATAATACCTTTACTCCAATGTGTGCCAGGCTCCCTGTATTATAATATTTTTATTCCAATGTTTGCCAGCTACTTTTAATGCAACCTGGCAGTCATTTGAATTAAGGTAGCCTGGCTACCTTTACTTCAACGTCTGTGTTATTAGGTGTGAACACAGACGAATAATGTGTCGAATGTGAGCTGGTACTGGTTGATAATATTCTTCAGACTTACTTTGTTTTTGTTTTCTTGTTTTCCCCATTCATCTTCTTTGGAAGAGTTATTTGTAATAAAGTAATACTATATTTAGAAGTGCTGTCGTGGACATTCTCATTTAAAGTTTCAAAATGCTACTAATATTGAGGTAATATAGCAAACACTTTAGCCTCTTCTTTTACTACATTTCTTCACTGCTATAAACAAAGCTCGTGGAGAGGAATGTTAAAATGAAGATCTGTTTGTTTGTCGTTCGTTTATGCTATATCCTTGTGTGAACTTTCACATTACATTTAATCTGTTATCTATGTTCCCCATGTGACGGCTCGTTTTCATAAGCAGTCTTGGTGAGGAGGTTATTAATTCCAGTGACATGATAACCATGTGTGTGTTACTGGTGAGGGACACATGGAGTGACTCTATCATTCTTAGTATGTGGTGAAATAATTCATATACTCTACCAAGTGTAGCAGCTGTAATGACCAGCAAGTACTACATTATTTCATGCCGGTCTAAAATATTAATTTGCTGTTTCTTTTCTCTACCAGACAGGTCCTAAACAAATATATTCTCAGGACATTTACTCAATTTTATTTTAATGAATGTATAGAAGCCATGGACTATTGAACAGTATTTTTATATGGTGTCTCCCCCCCTTCTCTCTCTCTCTCAGCCTCCGACTCACTATCTTTCGCCTCTTGCTCTCCAAAGCCTCTAACGGATTTTGTTTTTGATTTGTAACAAAGATATAAAACCGCAAAGAGCATCGAGATTTCAATTGGTAATGCACTCGTATCATGAATAATTAAATCGCGGATTTAAATCGTTAGAAGTTCAAATTTCCGGGCTTTTATTATTTCATCAACTTCTTGTGTCAGTTAGTAATAATCGCGACGGATCAAATTCGGATTCAAATTGTCGAAATTAAAATCAAACATTTGAAATTGCTTTACTTTTCATCGGACAGAATTTATAGTTTTACGAGTAACTTGATCTTTAGTTTAATTGGAGACCAGGCTCGCTTGATACTTTAAAACCGTGGACAATACAAACTACGTCCAAACATGTGCAACACAGTACACATCTCTGTGGTGAACTGTGATGAAATGGGGTCTCTTTCTACTTGACAGAGCAATTGTTTAACCAGGTGATTTCTAATGGATGTAACTTGATACAAACATTCCCATTACCGTCTATGGAGAATGTAATCTGACATACAGTGTACTGAAGTCTGCAGCCGAACAGGAATTATAATGTAACAAATAGAATATTATATGTTTGACGAGAATATCTCTTATTTACAGGTAATGACAACAGCAATCTGTTTTGATTTTAGCGTATTCTGGAATATTTGTTTACGGTCTCTTTAAGGTCGTGTGCTATAAAACCTTCATAATGTTGTGGCCCATAAGGTCGTGTGCTATAAAACCCTCATAATGTTGTGGCCCGTTAGGTCGTGTGCTATAAAACCCTCATAATGTTGTGGCCCATAAGGTCGTGTGCTATAAAACCCTCATAATGTTGTGGCCCGTTAGGTCGTGTGCTATCAAACCCTCATAATGTAGTTATAACAGAATATAAGGATAATTCCCCAGATGTGCATTTAAAATCATAAAACTTAATGAAGTCAAGAAATTTTATATTTTGGCAGACTAACGACTGAAGTTGAATCCAGGGTCGTTTTTTATTTAAATATTTTTAGTGTTGGAGTAGCGATTGGTAACGGGCAGGAGTTCATTTTCCGACAGTGTATCCGATGTATGAGTTGTCGCCTGCATTGACTGCCACTGCTTATTTGACTCCAGATTTATTGCTTTAACTTGAACAATGAAATAGGACAGAGATCCGAGTCCGTTGCTCGTTGTTCGAGTGGGTTAGCAGTGTTGGTCGTATAGGCTCACCTTTGAACCGATTCCCACAGTCTGGTATTTCGATTACCAGAACCTAGTTTTCACTTCACATAATAACAATTTTCGGGTCTTTTTTTTGTAAGCTAGATATTGGGCAGCACAGCTTCTATCTACTCGGTTTACAATTTTTTAGCGATGTGCCTTAGTCCGAGTGGAAGAGAACAGCTCAGCTAAACGCTATATCAACAACACAAGGACGATGCTGGCAACAAAACAATACATCGTGTAGTTATTATAAATTACGTGAAGGGATTTGAGAATCTAATAAAACAACTCTAAATTCTAATCTGATGTCCATGTATACAGTTTACCCTGCATAATGTGTTTTGTGAAATTTGAATCCTTCTATTTGACTAATGTCTCTAATATTACCCACAGTTTCTGTCTCCATTTCCTCTTACAACTTATAAGTAACCAAAATGACTGAGATTAACATGGACTGAAATCATTTGAGAGGATGTTGAAATGAGACACATCACAATCTACAATCTGTTGGAAATCTTCAGTGAGGAACACGTTTGTAAAAATAGTCCGTGATTCTGCTCGTCTAATCTTTAATAGCGCACTGATACCGGATAACATTTAATCACTTGGATGGCCAAAAATAGACGCGATTTGTTATCTCGACCATAAAACTAACTTTCAGCTTTAAATAACGATTTAGTGCAACGTATGGTCGATAAAATTGCTAATGGTGTTAGAAGCAGAATTAAACCGTTACCTGTAAGTAAATCAATTATATCCTTTAAGATAAACGCTATGTGATCGTAAATATCTGATTTAAGGATTTATATTTTGGTTTTTAATCTGTGTTCTAACCGGTTTAGTGTTCCAGGCTGTTAAATACGCAAGTTTAAGTTTGAAAGTTATATCAGTGTTCAAGGCATTAACCTGTTCATTGGTGGAATGCAGCTTTACCAACATTGCCTTGAGTCGTTTATGGCATAAACCATTCTCTTCTGGAGGTATGTTAAAAGACGTCATTCGTATGTGCAGGAATATAAAGTGCAGGAATATAAACTTCAAACTTAAAGCACCTAAACTGACATGAATCATACATGACATATTTATAATCAAATTTATATCTACATACATTTGAACCCGTTTTAATAAATTTGAATGTCCCCAATGATTGTGATTGACAGACTGAAGTTATTTAAGAGGAAGATGGTATACAGAACAATGTACACTCTACTAACAATCTTCAGCTAGGAACACGTTTGTGAAAATAATCCCCGTCTCTTTTCGTTTAATCTTTAATCCATCCTGATACCTGATAACCAATTCTGAGGTGTGCGGGAGACACTCACAAGGGTGGAATGATTACAACCTCTCCCGATAAAGTGTCCACTATAGTGGAAAGTATTTTGGAAACATAAAATTCACTTATTTCTTAGAAATCACTTAAATGAAGTTTCATAATTAGGAAAAGGTGAGAATATTAGAAGGACGGAACGCTTTTATATACAAGGTAAATAACGCTGCACATTGGTTTTGTTGGCCGTTTAAATGTGGACAAATGGCACAATATGAAGATATTCAGTTGATTTGGTATGTGTTATGTGTTGAATTATCGATCTAGTTTATGTATCGATTAATGTCTCAGGAGTTAATTGTATTCTTCATCATGATAGATAAAGCTGAGGAAAAGTAACAGTGAGATAACTGCCACCGAAAGCTATGTAAAGACGGGATTCTGTACCATTTCTATCTGGCTAATTAACTAATGGAGTATTGATAGAAGACTAGTATTCAGAATGGTTTAGGGAATCGTTCACTCGTCCTACACAAACAGAGAATGGATGAGTTTACTGACATAATCCGACAAATATCTCTTAGATACGTTATCCTTAATTAAATCAATTTCGATATGAAGGCAGAGGGCAATGTAGAAATTGGGTTAGATCCATCATTTGGTGAATTGAATGCCTTTTAACACATTATCGATGAATCCCTGTCGCTAAGAATACGTGTTTTGAACACATAAAGCGTAAAGTACTGGAATGCTTGTATTATAGTTTTCCACCACAGTAGCAAGAGGATACAATAATAAACTTCACGGTTAATTCAGTCTTTTATGCTCGATACTCGATATTATATAAGGTGCTGTTCCAAACACGTTATGTCCAAACGTCTGAATATTATCAATAGATTTGTCCATGTGAAATCGTGTTGGCCTCCTGCACTTATCAAATCTCAACTCAAAAACATGTATTACAGTGTCTTCGATCCTGTTTCAAAATGTTATGTCCAAACGTCTTGATATTATCAAACATTTTTTCCATGTGAAATCTGATAGGCCGCCTGCACTTCACAAATCAAAAACAAATAGTACGCTGTCGGTTTAAAGAGTTTTAACATAATTCATCAGGTAAAAATTATTATTTTACGTAAAACATTTGTGATTATAGAGAGATACAGTTTTGCTTGCCTAACCGACTGAGCTACGAAGGCTTAGGGCAGAACGATTCAGAAATTCGTCCAAGTTAAGGCGGCGAGTCTACGAGAAGCACTGGCACAGGGTTACTAAATTAGTGCCTTTTTGTCTAGAAATTTCCGACAAATGTGTTTTACAGTTTGGATTATTCTGATAATCTGGTTGTGTCAAATATATATTTTTATTGTAGAGAAAGAGAATTGTGCTTGTCTCCACCAGCATTCGATGTGGAGCAGGGCCAGCGCTCTAACCAATTTGCTTGTCTCCACCAGGATTCGGTGTGGAGCAGGGCCAGCGCTCTAACCGATTTGCTTGTCTCCACCAGGATTCGATGTGGAGCAGGGCCAGCGCTCTAACCGATTTGCTTGTCTCCACCAGGATTCGATGTGAAGCAGCGCCAGCGCTCTAACCGACTGAGCTACAAAGGCTTACGACAGAATGATCCAGGTTTTTAATCTGAATTCTGATATATTTTGTATCATATAGAGAAAGAAAAGCTCGCTTGCTTTGCCTTGCTAGAATCCTGATATACATGTATATATATCAGATTAAACCAGTAAGACAAATTTGGTTGTTCACAGGTCGAGGTCATCGAGTAATTATACAATTGTCCGTTTTACTCAGCACCCTACACGAAGGAGTAGTGACATCGTCTGTATCAAATACCATGACCACACGTGCTATAGACACATGTAAATGTAATATTTACATTCAATCTGTCATGTGACAGCTTCCTACCAATTTAGCAAATCGTCTGATCCTTCATCTGGTTCAGACGGCTCCATGTATTTGTAAAGATGTTATCATTGACAATCTGTTATACTCAACTTTCCTTGCTCTTGTTAAACAAAAGTAGAAATGCATCATCATACTAGATAGTTAGAAAGCCGCTATAAGTCAGATTAATTTTGTATTGTTCTGAGGAATGTCGATCAAGTTAAACCGATTATCAACTCATGTTCTATATAAACTCCCAGAGACAAGTTTCTAATTAGATCATAATCTCGAGTTGTTATGGGTAACTCACAGACAAATAGAGAGAAGGTAATGTCCATTTACATGCTATATATTATAACTGTGTGACAAATATGCAGCAAACAAGATATTCCGTTTAGACTAAAAATAAATCTAGCTGCAACTTGTATTTCAAAGAAATATTAAGGTATCCTCGAAGAGAAAAAGAGCAATCCAGAGGGCAGTTTCGCCTTAACCAGAAGATCTTATAGATATGAATTTCTCTTGTATGTTAGAATGGGCCTATGTGAGAGAGGAGTTGACATTTTAGGTACAAGATTTTGATATTCCAGTATGATGAGACTGGCAAACCGGATGCTAGTTTGGTCATATTGGAATACAAAAGGAACTATGTCTTATTAGACCCTTTACATGGTTCCCAATTGTAGTGCCTTAATCCAATAAGCCTTCTTTTTTTAACGTTTCTGTTTGGTTTCCTCTTCAATTGGCATGATTTCAAAATGATGATCAGGAAGGAAGAAATGTTCAGCTATTTGGGGATATGGATTGTAACCTAATGGAAATCAAATGATGATTGGCTTTATTCTGAAGGGCATGTTAGGTTTCATCTGGGATTACAATATACAGGGATGTATAGCCCGGCCTCATCCAGGCCCAATCCACATAAAATCAGGTACTTGATATTGTACTCATTTGTCCGCTTCCGTAAAGATTCTGGACAACTGCTAAATTTGATAGTTGTCAATGCGCATGTGCATTACTATGGTGTTATATAGCTCGATCAAGAGTCTCCCTCCTTCACGATTTTTGGTTGTTTTAAAGGTCCACAAAAACATATAAATGTTTGACATATACGAACTGAGAATATATAAGAACGAACATTTTCTTCTCTATTGATATTCAATGTCATTTAGGCGAAAAAACAAATATAATTGAATCCATTAACCCCCCCATTGACTTGATAAAAAATAAACCAAAAATGTTAAAATATACTTTTTGCTTGATTTTCATAGTTTTTGCAGTCTAAAATATAATCGAAATATAAATTTATCTGAACTGTGAATGAAACTAGACAAACATTAACATATGTTTGGCGGATTAACATGGTTGACACGCGCGTAAATGGAAACTGCCTTAGAGGTTTGAGACGAGTCCCGATCGCCTTTTCTTCCTTCAATCGGCCGCCATTTCTTTTACCTGCGAATACAAGGCTTTTGTAGTCCGACATTTGAGTTTTAATAATACTTTCTACACAATTAAAGATAGTCGTTTACATGTACTTAAGTCGTTTTATTTCTGATAGCAGCTGCAAAATGGTCAGATTAAAGAGTGAAATCAAATAATTTTCGTTCAACAGACCTTCTTCGCTCGCAAACCGGTATAGCATCTCGCCAGTTCCCGCGCTCCGCGAGTAAGTTCGTGATTTCATCGGCAAATCAAGGTTAAAGCTTGATGTTACATATCCCTGTATATTGTAATCCCTGGTTTCAGACCCTTCTTACAAGTGATGATGTATACCACATTTTTTTAATCACAGTTCAAAATGATATCACAAATTTTGTTTAATTTTCTGGAAATAGAAAATTGGTAATTTATCTGACACACACGGCATGGGCTTTGCTGACAAGAGCTATCAAGTATATGAAACATGAAACCAACGATAAATTTGTTTCAAGAGATAACAGAATGTCTACACATATAAGGTTATATATTAATATATTCCAGAAACGCTTTAGATGATAAATTGCAAGAGTTTTGTAAAATGTATACTAATATTGTGTGAGATATAATTCTTCCGTAATAGATGGACATAGACAGGAAAAACTGTTCAAGATGAGTGCATGCATTGGGATCTCTGACACCTGTATCACAATGAATATAGATTTCTATATTACAAATGTTGTGATAGATTATTTACACCAAGGCCACCACACGGAGACCATCAAATCATTCCCCAGATTACCAAACTGTTTTCTGTTTTATACGGCATCAAATGTATTCATAAATAAATAAATAATTAATTTGTTTACACTATTTACCGCAACGTAATTGATATTGAATGAGAGAAAACAATCTATTAAATGGATGTGTTCATGTTACCATCGGTGTCAACATATTTCATGTTTACCGCTGTGCCTGCAGGAATTTCACCTCGGTTCCTTTTGGCTTTTTTGTTTTGTTTGTTTTTTCTCTATTTAATCATCTAATGGTTATTTTCTTATTGTATTGAGATGATTTACAGAGGTCTTTGTTTTGATCTGATGAGATGAGTTGGTCAGTTAACGGTTTGTTTTCCGTCTGTTTTCCTCTATGTTTTAACTTCTCTTTCAACAGAACCGCTACTCTAAATTAATGGAAGCTGTTCACTTTATCCGTACTTGATTATATATTAACAACATTTTTTACAATATAACTGCTAAATGTACCTGTTCGTTCAGATGCTACCGATTTCCCTGCACGCCAGAAACAAGTATAGTCTGCAATAGGTTGAAAAACTTTCACCATGATTTCTGATATTTAGTTAAAGTTACATTTACATGCACAGAATAATTCAATTGCCCTTTTCTTGGTTAATTCACAAGCTGTTAAGTCACATTGCGGCCGTTTGATTGGTTATCTAACAACTTTGTCGGGAACCAATCAAAGTCTGTGTGAAAAGATTGACTAGAAATGGCTTATAGAGGATTTTAATTGGGTGTTTGAAACTAAACCCTATTCTTGCAATCCTCGATAAACGGACATTATTTTATCAGAGGTCATCAAGAAAGGCTTTGTATATAGTCTCTGATTAGTGAGAATATTGCCCATATGGTAACTAACATAACGGACCATCGAAAAAATTATCTCAGCTCGTTGTAAAAGATTAAATAACCCATCCATTATTATTCATGGTATGGTTGTGTTTTCATCTGCCTGGATTGAGCATACCTACAAGATTCTACTTATTGCTTTAATATAACCTGCATTCACACATTCAAATATTTACACGACTAATTGCTTGATATATACCGTCCGCTGAAAATCGATCTCAAGCGTCTATGTGACTATTTGATCGTTTATATACATCTTGATTTTTACCACACGGATGTACCATTAAAACCTAAGCATAAAGACCTCCAATCATGCATCATAGATATTCTTATTTAACGATTAAATCAGTTTATATCACTGTTGTGAAAACAATAAACACACGCTTTGTTTAATTAGCATCGAAATCCGAAATTACCGATTTCGTATTTTATAGACCATTTCTTGATTAACGAGAGGCCATAAAGGCGAATATTTCTTTTTTTGGACTGAATAAGAACCACTTTTCCTCATATCATTTCCGCTCCAGAAGATCGATCTGGGTAGCTGTGTGTCACATACGCTTCAGAAGATCGATCTGGGTAGCTGTGTGTCACATACGATTCGGAAGAGCGACCTGGGTAACTGTGTATCACTTTCTTCTTCAGAAGAGCAAGCTGGGGAGCTGTGTGTCATTTCCACTTCAGAAGAGTGATCTGGGTAGCTGTGTAACTTCCGTATCAGAAGAGCGATCTGGGTAGCTGTATGAACTTCCTCTTCAGAAGAGCAAGCTGGGGAGCTGTGTGTCACTTCCTCTTCAGAAGAGCAAGCTGGGGAGCTGTGTGTCACTTCCTTTTCAGACAAGCAAGTTGTAGAGTTGTGTGTAACTTCCACTCTAAAAGAGCAAACTGGGTAGCTGTGTGTCAATTCCGCTTCAGAAGATCAAGCTGGGTACAGCAGTGTGTCAATTCCGCTTCAGAAGAGCAAACTGGGGAGCTGTGTGTAACTTCAGCTTTAGAAGAGCAAGCTGGGTAGCTGTGTGACACTTCCCCTTCAGAAAATCAAACTGGGTAGCTGTGTGTAACTTTCGTTTCAGAAGAGCAAGCTGGGTAGCTCTGTGTCACTTCCGCTTCAGAAGAGCAAGTTGGGGAGCTGTATGTAACTTCCGCCTCAGAAGAGCAAGATGGGTAGCTGTGTGTCACTTCCGCTTCAGAATAGCAAGCTGAGGAACTATGTATAACTTCCGCTTCAGAAGGGCAGGCTGGGTGGCTGTGTGTCACTTCCGCTTCAGAAGAGCAAGCTGGGGAGCTGTGTGTCATAGATGTGAGGCCTAACTCAATGCTATTGTCCTAATCAAAACATTGAATGTCAAACCACACTGACAGATTGTGTCATCGTTAAAAAATCGGGATACAACATTGGGGATGGGATTTCAATTTACAACCTGAACGTTATTTTTGTCCATGTTAAAACAAATAATTGTAATACAGAATTTTTTGTTCAATTAGGCTATATCGTCCCTCTTTTATAGTTAACGTTTTGCAAAAACCTTTACTTTTTTCGACTCGTTTTAAACAGACCGGCGATATGAAAGCCAATTCCTCCATAACTCAATATTGACTACGCCAGACTAAGGAGCAGGGAGACTGTGTATTACCCATAGCTAATTTCTCCACGGTATGATGTACTGTGGTAAGATATACCACTTGACTATAACGTATTCAATCGATAATTACGCTGTAGCCTTGCTATCTGGAACTTAAGAGCAAAGACCAGACTTTGGTCAGATGTGTCAGACATTGTGGTCACCTTTAAAGTAATGTCAACTATCCGAGCTACCTGGTGTTATGTTATGGTCAGGTTATGATGATTATCTTGATATGAGATGTTATTAGTTATAGAGAGGCAGACACAAGTAGGTGAAATGAGTTATGAAACAATATCCTCCGATCAAACCACGGTTTAGTATTACAGGACCAAATCATCCATCAATTATATCAATTAGCTGCCTGATTTATCTCGCGCTCATCGAATCAGCTTTGTAAACAGTGACAGCGCTGGTTTGTGTAATAATAATCCTTCTAACTTTTCCCTGGAAATATTCTCTTAAACAGACTGACGTTCACCAATACCAAACACGACAATCATCTATTAACCTACACAGACAATTTCACAGAACGAGCTTTTCTCTCCACACATGCACAATCAAAGGACCCATCAAATGGAATAAGTTGCCCCATGAAATAAAATGTTGTACTTCACTGTCCTTCTTAAAATATCTTGTTAAACACCATCTCCTCTGGGTATTTCGGTCCGGAAGAGGCTTCCCTTTTTTAATTCTATTTATACATTTTGTATATTGCTCACATTATAAATGACTACTTTGTTATATAAGTTGTATACATTTATTCAGTTACGATACAAAACATAGTAATTGAGAGTAAAACCATTTACACATATGAACTATATTTACATCGCTAATTTAAAGGGATAAAATAAGCCACCTGGGGCTTCTGAACCCGCCAGAAAGCATATTATTTACCACCGCATTCTCTTATATTGCTTATTTTTTTTCTGGTAAAATAAATAAAACGAAATGAAATTTTAAAATGGGACAGGTAAGGTGTTGTTGACCTTGAACTTTGGCGGGAAATTCAAACGGATTTCTTCTCAGCCATTTGCACATTTTGCCTTTAGTTTTAGATCATGAAATGGATAAAGCTTTGTATACACTCTCTTCCGCGATTTAAACTTGCGAGTTTTATTGTGATTAATTTTATTTAAAAAACGCAATTAATTCAAAATAGAGCAACCAAAGACGTGTTTGTATCCCAAAGCGAGACTAACGGTATTTGTGTCATTTGTTTAAAAAAACATATACTGCTGATAAAGGTGCATTCTCTCGGTGTGATTTGTAGCAACGATTGCAGTGGAAACCACCCGCGGAGTCAACTGGTTCCTTCATATTTATCGACCAATAAAATGCCGCAAATGAGGTGGATCCTAAAACAAAACTAAAAATCATACTGTAAGAATAGCCTACGACTTAAAATAGGGGTCTTATGAATTGATATTTTATTAATAAATTCACAAACTGAATTTATTAATAAATTCAGGTTGATTCAAGAGCTCGATCAATTGGTCACAGTGTTAAACAGATAGGACCAATGTGTTATTCTGTGTTATTTTGATTCAAGATGGTAAAGGTCAATTTCAAATGATGATTTTATCAGCTTAATATTCCTCCACATTGTGTGCTCAAATTATCATTATATTCTATAACGTTTGGCCATTATGCTAAATAAACGAGCATTTGTAAAACAAAAATGGCTGCGTGCGATTTTCTAATGTTTTTGTCGAAGAACCAATACTTGCTCATTAGGTGTTTGTTTAACTTTGTGGCGAGGCATTCACCAGTAGGCCTGCAAGCAGTTTCGTGAGCACACATTGATCACGTGGCGAGTTTATCGGTCTTCATTTCCTGTCGATGATGAAAACGGTTTTGTCGCGACATCATGAATCCTCTTCGGTTTATCCCAAATCCTAGACCATAGTCGTCTTCTAATCTGGACGTTTCCATTGTGACCTCAATCTCTCGTCGTGACCACCATGTGTATATCAGTTTCCCGATGCGAGATTACGAGAGTGGAATAGAAAACACAACAGGTTATTTGAACATGTTATTAACGAATCAGTCCTGGTAGTTAAACTATTATGAAACTATTATGAATTGATAAAACGTTTGCTTGACACTTAACGTTAATACGTATGTTGTTTTGTTTGTTTTACTGTTTACACTGCCCAAAGTATTTAAAATAATTGTATATATTTTTAATGTAAAGAAAGAAAGTGTTGTTTGCCTCCACAGAGATAACTCCTGTTGATGGTGTGATCAATAAAGTGAAACAGTGAGTAAATATGAATTTATTATCTTACTTCGGGTTTGTTAATACTGAACCTCACTGAAAGAAAAGGATGTATTATGTAATGACGCCACAAAATACCATTTTATCGATGTCTCTGACCATTGTTAAACCTGATATTCACTGTCCTTTCACATGTGATCACGAGATAGGGAGCTAGGAAGCTAGTTAACTTTTATATTATAATTTAACCGTATTTTATTTAATATTAGCCAACTCCAATGAAAAACAAAATGATGGTAATTTTCTTTATGCGGAGAGCTCTTCCGAAACGTGATTTGGCTGCGTTTCTTACTCGTCAATTAACTAATGGTGTATTGATAAGGGAGCGGTATTTAGACGGGTTAGATCACTCGTCCCACACAACACTGAGTACAAGGATTAGAGTTATACTACAATAACCTTACATGAGCCAGCAATAAATCCAGACAGCAACCTGATCAGTTTGTTCATCAATATCATCAAATATAGAGAACATATTTGCTGACGTTACATATCAAGTTAGCATCAACGTTTTACTTTAAGTTAAAGTTGGCGAATCTGAGGAGGTAGTGTTATATTGGCCATTTGGTTATGACTGATGAATTGCTGACCATTTGGTTATGACTGATGAATTGTTGACCATTTGGTAATGACTGATGAATTGTTCTCCATTTGGTTATGGCTGGTGAATTATTCACCATTTGGTTATGACTGATGAATTGCTCACCATTTGGTTATGACTGATGAATTGTTCACCATTTGGTTATGACTGATGAATTGCTCAACTTTTGGTTATGACTGATGAATTGCTGACCATTTGGTTGTGACTGATGAATTATTCACCATTTGGTTATGGCTGAAGAACTGTTGACCATTTGGTTATGACTGATGAATTGCTCACGATTTGGTTAGAACTGATGAATTGTTCACCATTTGGATAACAAAACTCAAACAAACAAGCAAACAGAAAGCATTATCAACACACGGGCCTTAAATACAATAACTTCTCCGGGGTTTTTATTTGATGTTTTTCACATTATCTGCTTTCTTTTTGTTAGCTTTTCTTAAATAAAGGGAAGAATAATCTTATAAAGGTCTTGACAGCAAACGGCAAAAAGCCGCCTACGTTCATTTTTCTGATTTTAGAGTCCTTTATATTTATTAAAAGTTATTTAAGGTGGACTCTCATAATACTGTCAATATAAATCGGCATTATCTCCGCAAAGGTTCTGGTAAACAACAACCACATGTTTGGTTCCTCGTCGCTTTAAGAGCTTAGGCCTGTCCATGGTGTCAAATACTTCTCTCACCTTGAAGTATTGCCAGCTAGCAGGTGTTTTTTAGAGGAGTTATAATTATCTGTGATGACAGGTAACTCTGGGGAGAGGTAACAGGTGGCCAAGATAATTGGGATGTCACCTGAAACAGAGACACACTTACGTAGTATGATGGTACAAGGTCATCCAGCAAGCATATACACCTGTCTTTTCTCTCACACAGCTCCTACCATCGCTCATCAGTGGGAATAGATTTTTTTTAAATAAATATGATAACAGCGCGTGCTGACGTTACATATCAAGTTAGTACTAATGTTTTACTTTAAGATAAGTTGGCGAATCCGAAGAGGTAGTGTTATTGGCCATTTGGCTATTATTGGTGGATTATTGACCAATTGACTAATTACAATCAAGTGATTATTGGATCAAAAGTAAGTATTGGACCAATGCTATAATGATTGTGACAATACAATGAAAGCCGTGTCATGAAAAAATGTTTAAATTTATTTATACATATTCTTGTTTTTTGTTTCGGTTGGTTCGATTGTATAGTTGTTGTTGGGTTTGTTTGTTTTTTTTTGGAGGAGGGGGGGGGGGGGGGTATAAGGGACATCGTCAGGGAATAAGGAAACTCACCAAATTATGGCTCTAGCCTCAGTTATCAAATTAACCCCTAGCTTCATTTGGAAATTGATTTAATTGAGGAGTAATCATATTTAAGATATAGTTGTCAAATACTGTCAGCTAACTCCTCCATGTTATGTAGAACAAGTGAACAATTTCCTAATATAAAACTGGTCTGAATGCCGATATAACGCCACCGGTTAAGAATTGGCCGGGTAACAAATGGAAATCAGTCGATCAGGTTAACATTGTTATAAAGGTAACTTTAATATATAAATCAGTTTTTGAGATAAATAGTGTCGTATATTTTAACTTCAATATATAAATCAGTCTTTGAGCTTAATAGTGTCGTATATTTTAACTTCAATATATAAATCAGTCTTTGAGCTAAATAGTGTCGTATATTTTAACTTCAATTTATAAATCAGTCTTTGAGCTAAATAATGTCGTATATTTTAACTTCAATTAATAAATCAGTCTTTGAGCTAAATAGTGTCGTATATTTTAACCTCAATATATAAATCAGACTTTGAGCTTAATAGTGTCGTATATTTTAACTTCAATTTATAAATCAGTCTTTGAGCTTAATAATGTCGTATATTTTAACTTCAATTTATAAATCAGTCTTCGAGCTAAATAATGTCGTATATTTTAACTTCAATTTATAAATCAGTCTTTGAGCTAAATAGTGTCGTATATTTTAACCTCAATATGTAAATCAGTCTTTGAGCTAAATAGTGTCGTATATTTTAACTTATATATATAAATCAGTCTTTGAGCTAAATAATGTCGTATATTTTAACTTCAATTTATAAATCAGTTTTTGAGCTAAATAAAGTCGTATATTTTAACTTCAATTATAAATCAGTCTTTGAGCTAAATAGTGTCGTATATTTTAACCTCAATATATAAATCAGTCTTTGAGCTAAATAATGTCGTGTATTTTAACTTCAATATATTAATCAGTCTTTGAGCTAAATAGTGTCGTATATTTTAACTTCAATATATAAATCAGTCTTTGAGCTAAATAGTGTCGTATATTTTTACTTCAATATATTAATCAGTCTTTGAGCTAAATAGTGTCGTATATTTTAACATCAATATATAGGCCTAAATCAGTTTTGAGATAACGTACATGTACAGTGCAGTACATTTTAACTTCAATATATAAATCAGTCTTTGAGCTATATAGTGTCGTATATTTTTACTTCAATATATAAAACCGGTCTTTGAGATAAATAGTACCGTACATTTCAACTTCCGTATATAGGCCTAAATCAGTCTTTGAGATAAATACTGTCTTACAGTTTAACTTCAATATATAAACTTGTCTTTGAGCTAAACTACTATCGTAGATTTTAAAATCAATATATAAATCAGTCTTTGAGATAAAAAGTGTCGTATATCTTAACTTGACTATATAAATCAGTCTATGAGATAAATAGTGCTGTACATTTTAACTTTATTGTACCAATCAGTCTTTGAGATAAAGACTTAGTGTCGAGCATTTTAACTTCAATGTATAAGATACGTAGATACGTAGTGTCGTATATTTCATGTTCAATACATATATCAGTCTTTTTATCAAATAGTCACAGACTCGCAGAACATTCAGCGTCAAGGTATAGAATTGATTTAACCGGGGGAATGGGTTTTATTTTGCTTCTATCATTATTGACCATCGACCAAACATTCCAGTAAATCCTTATTTATCATTTAGGGGTGTGTTTTATGGTCTAGAAATCACATGCTGTCCGTGTTTGGCCTTCCAATTGATTAAACCGTATTCTGTATGGGTGGAGATTAAACACGACACGAGCAAAGCCATTGACCATTTTCACAAACAGGTCTCTCGATAAAGAGTGTAGATTGTTATGTATCTTATTTCACCATCCCCTCAAATAAGCAGCTAGGTAGCTTATAAATTAAAAGAGGAAATGAAATCAGAAGCTGTGGATAATATTTGAAATATAAGTCAACTTGAAAAACTGAAATGTCCCAAACCGAATTAAGGGTTAAAATGTATATGTATCATGTTATAATTAAAAGTGGTTTTAATAAGATTCTCATTTCCCTTTATATACAGTTTTATATATTAAAATTATTTGAGTTTAAAGTTTTGAAGATAGACCATGGAAGAGTCTTGTCTGTTTAAGTTTACAATATGAACTCTAGAAGAAGTATGTTATACTAATAAAGAGGTATAGCTAAGTTGTTACGACTGAGGTCCTAGGTAAAACAGGTTCATCTTCTTAACAGCGGTGTACATTTAAAATGTCAGCCTGGGTTTTTAAAAACATAAAGAAATGAAGCACTCAGGTTGAGATTTTCAAAAGTAAAACAATGTTTATTAACTTAAATGCTTAAATTATTGTATTTGGCAAATTTGTAACATAAAACGTTGTTGACAATCAGACAGCCTTCAAACATCAAACGATAGGTGTATTTATACAACCCCTATTCATTTAATTCAGTTTTTATAACCATTAACAAATTTATTGACCATACATTCCCCTTAAATCTGTATTTAAAGGTCTAAGCTTTGTTTAATGGGGGAGAAAAGCCATTGCGTCCACGCTTGTTCAGCCAGGTGATTAAACGGTAAATGTCAGACTGAGACCGATAAATTGTTTTGTTACCAGTAATGTCCTTGCGTTGATCTGATAACCGTTAGCTGGCTTGTTCCCTACCAATCACACCAGGCTTGATTGATTCATTGATTGATTGATTGGTGGATTGATTGATTGATTGATTGATTGATTGATCGATCGATTGACTGATTGATTGATTAATTGATCGATTGATTGGCTGATTTATTGATTGATTGGTGTTATACGCCGTGCTCAAGGGTAGTTCACTTTCCAACAATAATTGACACTAGCACAATCATAAGATGTGAAGTGTTTTGATAAAGCTGGAAAGTTAATCTTCCTCCAGTGGTATGTAAAACAGTATTGTTATATTCTAAACAAACTGACCTTATACAGAGGGCATCACTCCGGAAAGCCAAAATCAATAAAAACGAAAAATATTTCAGTGTAAACGTTTAATTAAACGTTCTTGATAAATGATGTCCTTGTAGAAATAAATTTATATCAATTGGTTTCATGATTGAAAATGTCTACAGTATTGCCAGGTATAAGAACGTCATGAAGACTGCATAGCACACCGCCTTATAGATCGTAACGTCGGGTTTGTTGTCCATACAATATCTCAATTTCTTACATCCTTCACAAACATGCCCAGAATAGACAGGGAAAAGTCGTTACCTGAGGTTATAATCAATAAATTCTGCTGTTTTGTTTATAGTCTCAATTTCTAGATACCTCTAAAATAATGTAATTGGTCTTTACCTGTACACAAAAGCTATTTTCTTCAAATATATAATATTATATTTGTTACATTATAATTCTTGCTTGGCTGCTGGCTTCAGAACACTGTATATTAGATTACATTCTCACAATTACCTAATAGACGGCCATGGACATATCTGTATCGAGTTACATCCATTAGAAGTCGCCTGGTTAAACAATTGATTAGCCAGGTAGAAATGGACACCCATTTCATCACGGTACACCACATTTGTACCAACAATCTCCTCCAATCACATCATCACTGGAACTCGAAGGTAAAGGGAAGCAACCGAAGGTAAAGGGAGGTAACCGGAGACCAGCTTTTGACACAAGA
>JAQQZZ010011876.1:0-11531 GCA_030265115.1 Mopalia vespertina | reverse complement strand
CCCCCCCCCCCCCCCCCCCCCCCCCCCCCCCCCCCCCCCCCCCCCCCCCCCCCCCCCCCCCCCCCCCCCCCACCCAGGTCGTGTTTGCATCTGCTGCTTACCTCATTTCGCTTTGGATTATTCGCTTGGACATTTGCTTGGACGGGGAGGGGGTGGTAAAATAAATATATTATGTTTGCTTCATGACCCCCTCACACACTTTGCTTTAATGAAGAAAGTCTATTATTTTCTTTTATCCGGTTCTCTAACTATATTAATTTTCTGTCTCCACAGGTGGAGAGTCCACTCCAACGGATGTCTGTCCTCCAGGATATTATTGCCCCTCAGGGACCAAATTCGCCGGTCAATATGGCTGCCCTAATGGAACATATAATGATGAATATGGGTTCTATGAGGAAGGCCAATGTAAAAACTGTACACAAGGTATGTTGGAACTGTTTAACAAGTTACTAATATTGAAGGGAAAATACACACTGTCTTAAATAACCCTGACCATTGTTATGTCAGTTGAGTTCTGTGGCTCAGTTGATTTACCTGCTTGAAATCTTTCAGACTTGTGCCCTCCTCCATTTTCTACCAAACAGTCATTTTTATGGCATTAAATTCAAAACAAATGGTTTAATGTTGGTGGATAAAATGCCATTTTACTATGCTGGTTTATGTTTTAAATGCCATTTTACTATGTTGGTTTATGTTTTAAATGTCATCTTTAAAATATATGCATTTTGTATGGCATCAAATACAATTAACATGCATTTCTGGACGCAGTTTGATCTTTTTAAGGTCAACTTTAAAATATGTAAATTACTTAATTTGTCCACCAGTATTTTAACACTTTGAGAATCGGGACATTTGGATGAACTCATAGAGTAGAAACATTTGATTGAAATTGATTTTTTAAGCTGGAAATTTTAGAATCTCAAAAAACTGTCAACCATCAACCCATGTTAAAGTCATGTTTATGGAGATGACTTCAAATTGTTAGTTTCATTCAAACCAGCTTCATATTGTAAGGGCAGAGGTTGGGAGGGAGCTTCCTGGCACCCTGGTTCTTTCGAAGCTAAGGGGCGACATCTGTGATGTCCTTGTGGTATGTCCTGTGATTGTCCTGTCTTGTCTTTGTTGTCTGTGGTGTCAAGAGTGCTTTCCTTCACCCATTTACCTGGCATGCCCTCCTGTGAATGAAATAACTGTACATAAGCTGTCAAACCCATATCACACTAACAAACAACGTATTAAAAAAAACAAATGTTTTAAACATATTTTTCAGGTCATTTTTGTGAGTTTGCTGTCAGTGTACCGGAGAACTGCCCCAGGGGAACTTACATGCCCTATGGAATTAAACCATCAACTGTTGGTAGTACAGATGAATATGTAGGAGGTAAAATTGAAAACTGGAGGTTTACTTCACTCATGTTATTGTTAAAAGTGTCATTATTTTAGGTTTTTTGGAAGACTTGTGATCAAGATAAACAGTTTGACCATCGTTCTTATTCTATCTTTGTTTATTTATTTGTCCGTCTTTTATCGTACAACATTTGAGTTGACTCAGACTGTATATCTGTATTCCTTTTTTGTTTATACTTTGGTTATTTTTCTGTTTTCCCCTTATGAAAACATGGCTATTTGAGTGTCAAATGGTCAATTTTATTTGTTTATTGGAGAAATGGCCAAGTTAGGCAGTCTGTCTGATATAAATCTATCTTAATTCCTTTATTGTTGTGTCCTTTCCAGGTGAAACGGCCAAGGGTGAGGCGGACTGTATGAGCTGTACAGCAGGATATTACTGTGGTGTAGGCACTATTACACCAACAAACTGTGGACTTGGGAAATATTCTAAAGCAGGGCAGTTTGAGTGCCCAACTTGTGATGTAGGGTAAGTGGTGCACACATTTTTTACTGGCCTGCCATTGTGGAATCAATCAAGCTGTTAATGAATGAATACAGAGCTCTGGTGATTCTACCACAAACTCCATATAATAACCATTGATGGTGTAACATTCTGCACATACTGGTTTTCACATGATAACACAAATACACCAACCATGCACATTTTTGCGCACCAGATATTGCCCGTAGGGAGTATTGATCTGTGCCAAAATCCACAAGAATATGACAGAAGGTTGTCTCTAGAATTAAAATCTTGAAGTTTACCAGTCTATATTAAGGAGAGAAATCTCTTTGATCAAGGTGGGAGTTTGTGAAGGGCAGCCAGAGGTGAAGAAATAATTGTGTGGCCTGGTGGGAGTTTCCTGTGCCCTGGTGGGAATTTCCTGTGGCATGGTGGGAATTTCCTGTGCTTTGGTCGGAGTTCCTGTATTGGGAGGGGGAGTTTCATATACCCTGTACCCTTCAAAACTCAACAAATATAACTTTTTGATTTCTTTTTGCTGTAGGTATTATTGTGACAGTACTACAACAGCCTACTCTGACATGATTAACAACAAACAATGTCCAGCAGGGAAATTTTGTGCTGGAGGTCTGAGTGCCGTGTCTGAGTCAACTGATTGCTCGAGGGGTCACTACTGCCCGGAAGGTGAGTAAACTAACTCTCAAAATGATAGCCTCGTGTTTCAACAGAGCATTTATATATACATGTAACATTATGGTTGTGCTCACAGTGTTGACGTACACAGCTGTCCTGTACATGAAATACCCTTGATCACAATGGCAATCACCAATCACTCAGTTAGACTGCGGGTGGTTGGAGGGAGCTTCGTGCTGCCCTGGTGCTCTCAGAGCCAAAGGGGAACAGGAAGCCGATCTGTTTGTGGTGTCTGTTTTGCATTCTGTTGTTGTCCTGTATTTGTCCCGTCCTGTCTTGTCTTTGTTTGTTGCCAGTGGTGTCGAGGGTGGTTTTCTTCATCCATTGAGCTGGCACGTCGTCATATAAGTGAAATACCCTTGAGTACGACGTAAAACCCCAATCAAACAAACAAACAAACCAAGTCTGTTCCCCATTTATTAGTAAACAAACAAATAAGTAGAAATAAACAAACCATCTGAATATAGTTCCCTTGTCAGACCTGTCTACCCGGTGTAATCTGGAGTATTTTGTACACATAATTTATGTTAAATACACCAATAGGCCATGGAAATATGCACAGAAATTAATATCCTGGCTGTGCTGTAACACAAAATCACACAAAGTGTTAAGAAAAAACTAATTTTTACACATAATTGTCTTCTAGGTTTGGCAGGTCTGCAAGCCTTATGGGGAGGCCATTACAGATAAACTTATATACATGTATGTGTACGTGCTGTCTTAAAAGAAAGGAAAATAAAACTGTCTGAGGGACAAAAATAGAAACGACACACCCTGATGTAATGAATATCCCACTTGAAATAGTTTTAAAGCGTCACCACAAATTGCAAATCTCCCATATTTATGCACAGGCCTGTGCTGTAATCTTTTCCGACATGACCTTAGAATCGGTCCTCTACAATTTTGTGAAATTGGGAAACCTATTAATGGGTCGTCTTAAATTAAGTTTGCATAACCATGGGGAAACCCCGTTCTGATCAACAGCACAGGCCTGACGGATGCAGTATGGTTGAATGTATCAACAACTAATGACTTTCATGTTTTGAAGATGGATGAGAGTAAAAAGGCAATTTTCATTACAGATTTCTGATTTCTTTATTTTGTTATCTAATTAGCTACATGTACAATTTTCTCTCTTCATTTACTCAAAATATATATATGCCAGAACCAGGCTTTCAGATTTAATCAAACAAAAACCAATTGGGAGTAATATCTAGATCAAAAACATCGCTAATTTAGCGTACCTGTTTCCATGCATTATGTAGAGAGAAAATCGCCATATTTGCTGGGTTAGAATTGGGGACTCATTCTGTCATGAGCCTCTGTAGCTCAGTTGGTAGAGTGTTGGGCCTGTGACACAAAGGTCCCGGTTTCGAGTCCCGGTGGAGGCAAGCAAATTTTTCTCTCTTCATTTGTTCAAGATATATAATACAAGAGACACAGGTCCTGGATTCATAGACGTCATTTTCTTGAATACTTTTTACAAAAAATTTAATTTTTGGGTGTACCAAAGTTGAATACAATTATGTTTTGACAGCCTCTGATGTTATGAAACCCTGTGTAGTGGTATTTTAAATTAAAGGTCTGATTGAAATTAAATTCGATAAAATATTGAGTAACTGTAGTTGACAGGAAATATTGAATATTTTCAGCTAAAATCAATCGATTAATAAATTAGGCCCCTGAAAGCAAGTTCTATCAATCCCTTAAGGTGTATAGTTTTGGTCCAACTTGGCAGCGCCCATTGATCTGATGAAACAAATGTTCAAATCAGGTTTAGTTCTAACTGTCTGGAGGCCGGAACTTTAATTTTCATACAGAGCATTTGTATATGACATTTCACATTACAGTTGTGTTGGTGATCAGTCTTTGGAAGTACACCACCGTCATAGAGGGCCTTAATAAAATACCCTTAACCACGGCGAATCCATCAATCTAGCTGTCTACATTTCAGTTCAATAAAAAGCAGACATTTATATGTTAGGTTAACTTAGTTTAACATAAGCAACACAAGCCAGATTTACTTTCCCATCTTGTGGTGAGGTCATTGAAGTCACATAGAATGCTGTACGTGTTGTCTTAAGTTGAAGCGCAATGGCCTGATCTTTCTATTTCTGTAGCGGAGAGAAAAAAATCCTGAAAATTACTTCAATGTTGACCTTTTGTTTGGAGTAAAAAAAGTTTACAGCATTCTCTCACAAGAACAAATAAACAAAGTTTTCCCTTCTTGTGGGTGTTAAACTGTTTGACATTCCTGATATAGGTGCTAAGTTTGGTTTCCTGAAATACGGGCGCTTTCGTGATGCATCAGCCTTCTTCTCAACCCTTCAACTTACTGCACTGGATCTAGATCTAGATCTACTGTCACCCAAGGTAGAATCTTAGATATTACACGGTGTTGTGTTTTGTCTTACAGAATTTCCTCTCAGTTTTTTCATCAAATTTTTATGATTCAGAGTTGTTGTTTAAACACCAAGTCCTGCGGCCGTGGTTTAGTGGTTAGCGTGTGCGCTAACGAATCCTACTCCAATTTACTGTTCACAGGATCGAGATCCGTCTGTCGACCATCAGGTATATGAGTGAGTCACAGGATGTGACTCCGGCAATCGCGGGGGTGGTTTTTACGAGGTTTTCTCTCGATTTGCCACCTTAATGTCGCAAACAACAGTGTGAAGTAGACAATCTGTCGTCATATAAGTGAAATACCCTTGAGTCTGACGTTAAACCCCAATCAAACAAACAAACAAACAATCTGTTTTGATCTGGAAATTAAAACAAGATGGCATTTTCTGATACTCTTTTATATGGAATAAGTCATCCTTTGAAAGGAACTGGGTAGTGAGGCAGCCCTACTTGTAGGCATATGTACATGTATGGACTTTATGTCAAGTTTATATAAAGTCAATCTACCTGTGCTAGGTGTAAACATTGGATATGTGTGGGGTAATGTAAACACAGACACCATTAGAGTACAGTTGGACAATTCACCTTTCAATATTCGAAAAACATTTCATGTCGTGTCAAAATATTATCCTTTGAGCTCAGCTGCAATTACATGTAGCTGACTGAATTAGTTAACTAACTTGACTGTTACCATGGTAACAACAGCTGTACGTGTATACTGTTAGTTTGATTTGCATAAAAATTTGTATTAGTCACTTTTCTTATTACTGGAAACTATTTCGTTATTTGCATTTGAAAAGATCAGTATTTAAATTCACAAAAGGAATGTTATGAATCAGATTTTATGAATTTTAAAACTTCAACGTAAGTTTTAAAAGGTAAGCAGCCGATGGGAAATATAACTCCATTATAAATGAATATGTAACAGCTGCTAATGCATGAAGCAACTGAAGGCAAGTCGACTGAAACTTTGACACCTAATATAGTTGGTGAAGTGAAGCTATTGAATGTTAATAAAAATAAAAAAAGGAAAAGAGAATGCTTTTTATCTCTGGTATAAATCCCTCTGGCTATTAAGGGCAGTATGTTTCAAGTATAGACACACTCCTTTAAAGACTGGCCCCCGCTCGTGGCTTTTGGGTAGCGTGTGCACTTACTAATCCTGCTTCCATGTACCGTTCACTGGATCAAGTCTGTCTGTTGACCATCAGGTATATGAGCGAGTCGCACGTTGTGGCTCCGGCAATCCCAGGGGTGGTTTTTATGAGGTTTCCTCACGGTTTTCCACCGTAATAAGGCAAGGTGCAGTGTGATGTGGACACTCCGTCATATTATAAGTAAAATACCCTTGAGTATGATGTTAAACCCCAATCAAACAAACAAACAAACAAACAAACAAACAAACAAACAAACCCTTACAGAGCACTGGAGGAACATTTTAAATTTCCAACAGAGCAAAGCACTTCAGATTTGATGGTTGTGGTTATAACAGCCATCGTGTAAGTGAAATACCCTTGAGGATGGCATTAAACACCAAGTAATCAATCAACCGTAGGTAAAGAAAGGGAACAGTTGTAGCGCCATTGCTGGTTGGTTTTTAAGAGTTTTTTTTCTCTGTTTTTGCACCAGATAAAGTATTATTTAGGACAGTTAGGAGCAGTTCAACACAGAAAGTTCTCCTCATTATAAAATCTGGAGGTCAACTGGACTTTTTTCTATTTAAAAAAGTTCAGTACTTGGACAAATATAATTTCTACCTTACGATTGGAAAAACATTTCAAGTAAAAACTAAAAAGCTGCTTATCCACATCTTTTTCTGTTGTATTTTATATTTTGTCTTTAAAAATTCACCAAAAAGATATGGCATCCCTTCTTATAGATTTAAAAGTATCTACCATATTAGTAAATAAAAACATCTCTTTTTCTCATATATTTAAAATATTTTCGTTAAAAATTCACCAAAAGTTATGGCTTTTTTTTCTTGTCTAAACTTGTCTGTGTACAAGCACTTCTGTGGAGGTCACTGCACACTGTACAGTGTTTAGTTATATAAACAGGTGCTCTAAATAATGGACAAATTTGATTAAGAAAATAGAAAATGAAAACTTTTCTGGAATGTACTTTTTATAATAAAAATATGAAATGTTAACTTATAAAAACTTACTGTTTTATTGTATAATTCTGAGACAGGAAGGCTAAGGTAGAATAATGATTTGAGTATCTACTGCACAAGGACCAGGTAGCTCGGTTTGTTTACCTGTTGGCTAGAGCTCTGATGCGTGAATGTGAACAGTCTTACCTGCGAGACAGGTAGTAAAGACTTGTTTGAGTTGTATTCTTCTTTTTTACCTGTATCTTTGAGAAAGTATTAGAGGACACAGTACTTGTATCCACGTAAGGAATAGTTTACTCCGATTTTGTATACGTTTAGCTTCAGACAAGAATCAGAACTTTTGCCGTAGATGTATCTTTTACATACACCAGAATAGATGCAACAATGGAGATAAACTGTGAAGTCAGGACAGCACTAGCCTTGAGTATATCAATGGTCAATACAGAAAAGTTTTAAACATTATTTGGTTTAAAAATTGACATTTTGTCAGTTGTATGCATAATCTTATGCCTGTTTTTGCTACTGCTGGAGATTTAAAACTGTGTGTTCATTTTTTCAATCAACTTGGAAATAATTAATGAAGTCTGTGAGGAAGAAAGATAACTACTCTAATTGTTAAGTTTTGCTTACATTGTGATTAATGAAGCAATGCTGAATTATGATATCTTAATCTCAGGTACCAGTTCTTTGAAGGAAACAATTTTTCAGGGACTGAAGAAACTGTTTGGCTGATTGCCAGCAGTGCTAATTTGTCTTGTAAGTGAAATACCTTTAGGTACAATGTTTAACACCAATTAAATGAACTGAACTTGATGAACAATGTGTCTAGGATTTAGTAATGTAAAGTGGAGTTTATCTGGTGAACTACATGTATCTATTCAGCAGTGGTCTATATGCCTGTTTTACCTGTGAACAAAAACACTATGCAATACATATATGTACATGTATGCCAACTTGATAAAAAGATGACAAATGACACCTGGATATTTCAATATTTTATAGAAACTTGACCACCTGTAAATAATTGTTTACCCTCCATGGACAATAATCTTAATCTCATTTCACTGTACAGGTAGGTCAATCAACAGACAATACCTGCCTATATGCTTACATGTACATATGGATGATACATTTTACCTGTGGTACATGTTTGTACAGAGATAAAGAATGACCTGTATACAGACACCTGAATATTTTATAATTCTGGAAACTTGAGTACGTCATAATTTGTCTGTTTACCTGTTTCGTTTGTGGTGCCAAGAAAATCATTTTATTCAAGTTTTGTGGTTTGAGCTGTACAGGATAATACCTGCCTTTACCTGTATAGGGATTATGATGTTACAACCCACCTGTATAAGTGATTCACGACACCTGTGATTAATTTGTCATTTGATTTGCATAATTTTACCTGTGATCAAAACAGTGAAGTTATTTTGCAAAAATTAATTCAGGAACGAAATAATAAGAAAAAAACTGGATTTCTAAATCTGTTTCTTCAATTAGAAATAAGCAATTTGCTAAACTTGCGATACTTTACCAGTTGGGCTTGTACAAGTATCATCCTTAGAGACTCGTTAAAACATTATGTAAGGGTGCTTCTTCCAATGATTTCAAGTATTCCTGGTTAAGCTCATAATATATTTAAAGGACTATCTTTGATATTTTTCAACAAAGCTTCTCAATATATTTCTCGACCTGACAGTCTTTCTACATTGTATATTTGATGATGCCAAGATACTATTTGTCCAAGGCTTTTAATATTTGATGGTCCCACCAAACTATTTGTAAAGCTGATCATAAAAAATTCCATTGATGAAACAGGAAGATAGTGTGCTTATATTTCAAAGTGGCTTTCATCTGATTTGTTCTTTTAAAAAGGTATTTTGTTATTTTGAGTAAAAGATACAATATCCTGGATTATTTATTTAAAATTTTGCTGATATGCAATAAGGGTGCAGTACATGTGTCATACTGCCTTTTGTCACTTGTGAGTTGGCGTACTGCAGGGAGGCGTGGTATGCTGGCTGCTGTTCATTATTTATGCTAATCTCCAGTGTTGAATATCCTTGTGAGTTCACGGTCTATGGTATACCGTGTATGGACTTTTAGTTGGAATTCATTGAAACTAAGGCTGTTTCATTCTATGTTATGACTGAGAAAGCTTCCACTTACACATAGTTTCAGTATCTGTGGGATTTATTTTATAAATATTTCATTGTCATTGTGTTGTATATGACATGGAAAACATCTACAAGTATATAAGTCAGTATTATCAGACACTGTTCTTATCATGTGTGTTTCGTGTTGTGTAGTTCATCTTTAAAGGAGCTTAATATGTGAAATCCATGGAATTAGGAAAGGAATTTGTGTTTCAGGATACATTATTGTTCCTAGGATTCTGTTTACCATTTTAATAAATTTTGTATCCACTTGTGTTTAATAGATGGCAAAATGTATACATTTTTTGCTGTTTGCTTTAACAAATTACAAGTCTGATGGCCATGCATTCTATTTATGGTGGGATTTACCAATTCACGTATAATGTACTGACCCTTTGTGTTTGTTGGATATAGATAATTTGTCGGATGTCCATACCAAGATATATAACCCCTCCCATTTTAACTCTTAAGCACGGGAGACGTTTTTCTTTTGAGTCTAAAGTATCACAATCTGAAAATGAGAAGGATGTAGTTTTCCCGAAACAAAGGAGTGAATTTCAAGAACTGAACGAAAGCTGAGAAGAGTTATCAAATCGAAGAAGAGACTTTTATAACGTGGATATAAAATGAAGCGAAATAAACTGTTCCGCCAGTGGTCGAAGAGTTTGTCCGATCTCCGCGGCAGTAAAAACGTGAACATTCTGAATGATCCTTACCTACATGTTCCTCCTCAAATGCCGGTAAGCCGTTTGTGTTCATTCAGCATTTATTGTTTTGTGGTGAAATTTTACTAAATCACTCACTGGTTATTGGCACCAGATGAAGCCTATTGCTTCACAAATTTATCTCCAGGAGCTACATTGTTTCACATGTATGTACCTCCTACAATAATAATAATATAGTAATATTCTTTAATCGCCTTGAAAATTCTACTATAATTTGAGTTAATACGATGTCAAAGACAGGAATATTTTTACATAAATGTATGACTTATCTATTGATTTCTAGTTTGGGGGATGTGTAGATTGTGGGATCTGCCTGTTATGCTCAGAGTTGTAATGGGCTATGAGCCTGATATATATGGGCTTTATGTTTAAAATGAACAGGAGAGCTAAAAATCACTCACCTGGTTGGTTTTAGGAGAGTATTTGTATTATCTAGAATAGCGAATTCTATTTAGCATAATGTTTAATTGGTCAATCTGCAAGAGCTGAAAGCAGTGTACCTAAATCTTGAATTAGGTGAGTTAGGTGAGGGTGAGTGATCACTCTCCTCAAATATAATCTGTATAATGTGATTTTGTTTTACATTTTGTGTTAGTTTTGACTTTGTTTGTTGCCACTAATGCTAAGTGTGCTTTCCTGCATCCATGCGGGGTTCATGTAAATGAAATAACCTTCAGTATGGCGTAAAACCACAATCAAACGACCCATCATCCATAAGGCAGGCCATTACATGTATATGAAGAAACCAGCCTTCATTGTGGCAACAAACAATAATAAACAAATTCTCCAGATTCATAAGTTTCACACAATTTTATGACCTGTAGTTTTCCTATTAACTTAAATGTTAACTCAAGCGTTGAAATGCTTGACATACTATCGAAAAAAGAAAAGTTGTCTATTTAAAAAACGAGTTCCTTCAATGGTTGACAAACAAAAAATCAAGATATAAAAAATGATGTTGATGGTATACAACTTTACAGTAAGTTCTCAAAAGGTTTATCAAAAAAACTATAATTTAATGTATGCAAACAAAGAAGATATGAAAACTGTAAATTCAAATATTCTTCCCTAACAAAAATATGTTTGTCAGAAAAAATTGTTACAACAAAGAGGGTGAGAATGAGTTGTAATTTAATGTTACCAAAGTGTATTCAAACAAAGTAGATGTGAAAACTGCAAATTAAAAAATAGTTCCCTTTAAAACTTAGATTGCCGAAAAAAATGTGAGCAAGAAAGAGGGTCAGAATGAAGCATTCTTCACTGTTATTAATAATATAAACAACATTTTCAGTCTGTTCCATTGTTTAATTACTTATTAAAAAAATTGTACAAAAGCTTTGAAAAATAACTTTTAACCGGTTAATTTCAGTTATATCTTATTCTTAGGGACACAATTTAGTATTTGTCGCAGTAATTTAGCATAATTCTCAGGACAGAGTAGCACTCTGCTTATTTGATATATTTGTTACTAGGCCAAGTTAACGAAATTGAATATATATATAAAATATATATATATATATTTTGAATAAATAAAGAGAGAAAAATTTGCTTGCCTCCACCGGGAATCGAACTCGGGACCTTGGGTT
>JAQQZZ010011865.1:0-11531 GCA_030265115.1 Mopalia vespertina | reverse complement strand
AAAATTACACGATTAGGAGTGTTCAAACTCTGTATCTCTACGGCTACATGATATGATAGACGATCAGAGATACAGAATTCTGCTTCTAAAGGCACTATAACTGTTCTTCGCATCGCGTCCACATTGTCATCCATCCCGCCATAAACAGCTTTTACGCGCTGAAAAAAATCAAAGATCACGCTTTTTTGACGGCAACGTGAGGGTATGAAGAGGCTTCATAAAACATGTATGAAGGCGAGAAACTAAATCCTGTTCTATTGAGTAGCTGGATTCATGATGGGGAGAATAGTTGATAACCTGACGGATTCACACGAGATCCTACCTCTATGAACATCTGTATAATATCAGCATGTCTCACATGCTGTAAATATATAAATGAGTTTACAGCCTCCAGTTGACTAGATCGAGAAAGTTAGCAAGCGAATATATAAATAGATAAATAAACAAAGACATAAATCAATAAAGAAAGAAATAATTATTATATATCCCGTCTCGATTTTCTACGTATTTATATTCCAAAACATATTTTAACCTGTGCAAAGTATAGTTGATGAAGGAAAAACAGTTAGATCCTGCTTTTCGATTTCCCCATAATAATATTTATTATTTGTTCATGTTAAACTGTTATTTTGGAAAACGAAACATGTAGAAAATTGTTTAGGCGTTTTCTTATGTAGCTGAACTTTCGAATATAGAGCGTAGAATAATTGCGGCTGTCGAGTGAGTCACATCACTGTTCAAAACAGTTGGCGCGTGTTCTCGAATGTACTGCACCTCCATGGTTTATTTAAATGTGTGGATAGTATGCATACACCACTAGATTGGTTTCCGGCGAATAAAATGTGCGATTTTAGTTCATATTCATACATCCATGACGACTGAACGTTGTGAGGATATCACAGCAACGATTGGTGTATCCCAAAGTTTCAATCTGCAGTGAAAAGCTAGAGGGTACTTGAAAATTATATAAATCAGGTCCCCAGTCCACGTATCCATAATGGAAGGGGATCGCCGCCCAAAAGTCTACTTGAGTAAGGGCGATATATGCTTTGTCACTTGAAGACATTCTAATCCCGTATTTCGTCATGCTGTGTCACTTGAAGATGTTCTTACTGCATTTCGACTAACTCACGCATGGGGTTTTGATGCAAGAATGGAGACATTGGATTCTCCCTTAATCGGAAGTGCTTTACTACAACATAGCGTAAGGTACTTCGTCACTTTATTGTTTATAAACGCTATTCATAAGGCCATTGGTAAGTAGTATACAAGTATAGTTTATTCTACAATATGGGTAAAGCTGATATATGTCACTAACTCTGTCAGCCGAAACGAAAAAAAAACAAACTGCTGGGATCTTCGCAAAACACAGTAGTCAATTTGAATGCACGAGTTGGTCGAAATACATAGTGAGAATGTCTTCAAGGTACATGCCATAACCCACCTACACACATAGATTTTTAGCGAAGACCCCTTCCATTATCCATAACAATATGGCGGTGTTTAATTGTCCTCGCTATTGCTACTCTTCGTCGGCGATTAACTATTGTGTAGTCGTACTTACCGAGACGTTTTGTGAGCCATATGCATCACTCGCAAAGGAATAAAAGCTTATTAAAAGAATTACATTGGAAGGATGTTGTTTAGCTATTTAAACCGCCCGGCTGCCACGGTGACAAAGTGGGACTGTGAGAGGAATATCGAAAGATTCCGGACAACCCTGCTACATTTTACACAAGAACCAGTTCCATATTGATTGATTCATCCTCGCTCAGTCTCGCTTACTCTTCTCTGTGCTGCTGGCGCAAAGGCGAAACGTGTATCTAGTAGTGGATGATGTCTCCCGGCTCTATTGTTGACTTAATGGACTTAGTGGGCCGATCAGGGCTGGACTCTTGGGCGCTCTCCAGGGCTTTGGGACACCAAAGGATCTTCAATAACATTAGATAAAACTGTAGAATACGCGTTTAAGGGCGAACAACCTAGAATAAATATCACAAAATATGATATCAGCGACTTAAAAAGCTGTATCTCAGTACAATTGTCCACAGAATGAGAAAAACGTCTAATTTAAAACATTTTCTCAGTGGAAAAAAATGACGATAATCGCCTTGTGAAATGCAACATCGTTACTTTTCTAAATCATTATTGACGAAAAAATCATTAAAATCAATAATGCCTGCTTTGAACAATATTAGGTTTCCTAAGCCAATAAATAATGTCCTGTCCAATTGCTTGTGTCAATGAAGCTTCTGGATGGATCGATTTTCTTGAAACAACACGATTTAACGCTTTCTTATGACTTTTCTTTGTTTAAAATCTCTTTTTGAAGTCGTATTTTGTTCACCCCGATCTTTGTTCAAGATAACAACATTAATGTTTGATCTGCTATTATAATGTATCAATTTTCAATAGGTAATATTTAGAATATCAATTATTACTAAACATTGTTAATAGACATCAGTTACCAATAATAAACTCTCGTTTATCCCTCAAACTAAAATGCGCCTAAATTCAAATGAAGTAGAATATCCCATAGACAATTGAAATAAATAAAGTAAGATAAAATATCTGAATACCTAAGTAATGGCATCAATTACACGTCCAACTGTCAAGCGGTCTGGTAGCCATGTTGTTGCTCCCGATGGCCGACAGTCTTTGATCCCACATAGTCAATATTTCATTTCTGTCTCATTTAATTTGTATTTACTGGTCACATATGGCTAAATACAATCCGAAATACTCTGTTTTTTTTAATTTGTTAAATACATTAACAAATGTTCAGTTCAGAAAAGACCTAAATATTTATTTCGGCATTTCCACCCAGGTCAGATAATGTGTTTTGTCGGTCGTTTTTTGTACAATACTGATGGAAATCTAACCTGACACTAATGGCTGGAATAATGTCAAATTTGGCTGATGCTCTTGACACATCTATCCATCGATTGGTATCGATCGCTGTCAGTTAGACGCTCATTTAACAAACAAACCAGGATAGATTTGCCTACTTAATGTCCTATTTTCTGACTGTAAACAAGTCATTTTAGATCGAGCTTTGCTGCCAGCCAGTTCAATCGACGTTATATTACTGTCTATAGAAGTCTAAAGTTTCAATACCTGTCGTTCATCTATAGAATGAATTAGAGCTTGTGGATCTGTCTTCCTTTCTACACTATATACTTTCTCACTGTCCTTGTTTACTGTGCTTTTTGTGTGTGGCTTCCGCCATGTCCGCGTCTAAGCATTATATCGAAATTGATCAGAGACGGGAAGTTCAATGAAACCCCCATATATTTCGCCTTCAAATTACACAAACAGAATTAATTCGTGAAATCGAGTGTGAAATTGACAAAGAACGTATAATATACACCGGAAACAATCAGCTCATTTACCGCATGTATAGAATATGAAATCTTACATGAAAACTGATTCCCCACGAACATGACATGTCTCTCTAGAATCTTTTGGAAAATTTATATGAATGCATCTCAATCCAATTTTAATTGAAAAAAAAATGGCTAATTTCTGAACGCCATTTCTTTCTTACAAATTGTGGATGTCTGGCACCTAAAGATACATTGACTCCAAAAGTCATATATATTCTTTAAAAAAAGACATCATTTGGAAGGAGAAGGACAATGATTTATTCCTTGTGATGTCTTTTTATTTCGTCGGTTGATCGTGTTGTCTTTGTTTGTTGGCAGTGACGTCGGGGGTGGGTTCCTTCACTGATTGGACTGTCACGCCGTCATATGGAACTATATCTACATCTGTGGCCAGCAAAAGTTTCTTTCTCTACAATAAAAATAAATATTGTTTCACCTGACATAGATCTGGCCGGGAGGAAGTCAATTGATTAGAGAAACACCTGTCACATTACTAGCTGGTACTGTAACAAGGTTTAATGATAAATGGTTTAAAACCTGAGTAATTTATCCAGAGGCCCTTGTACCTTTATTTACTTCCATATAAACTGATTTCATTCTTTGTGAAATCTGCCACATGATTCAAGCCAGGCCTACTAATATAGTCGCACAAAAAGCATCATGCGTGTGTGTTGACAAACGATCATAGTTCGACCAGCCAACAGAACAGCGGCTGTTTAAGCTCCACGCGGCGGTTTTACTAGACTGGATATATTAATATGGCTATAATACAAAGCTGAATATTGTAATTAGTTATATTGATAATAAACACGGCGATAAACTGCCTGTCATGTCCTACGTTAGTTTGTTACCTCCACTAGCAGCTGTGTCACGATGATCCTGTCTATCAACCAGTTCATGTTACACATGGACAAGATTATTTATAACGGGCTGAAACTCATTCTTCCCACCGCTCTGCGCAGGTGGAATAGCATTGTCTTAAGGTTGACAATTCTCCGATTTGAATTATTATGGATTCTACATCAAGCAACGTGAAGCAAATGGCCTAAAAGAAGACGCCCGTTATATTCTATTGCCTTTGACTGTTTACAATAGATGCTGAATCTTCTGATTCTAATAGACAGAAGCCTTTTTTAAATAAATAATTATCTTAATTTCAGAGACTGGATGGCTGTTGATGTTCTTGAAGTTTGGCCCAAGAGGATCCAGGGACATGCTCTCTTGTTGCCAATCAACTAATGGATTTTTGAGACTCTGTGGATTGTCTGACCTCGCCGACTGACCGCGTGTCTGTGGCTGACGGGCTGCAGACATCTATCTGTTAACGGTAATCATAGAACTCACATGTTACTGGCCCTTCTGTCTGGTATTTACATGAAGACAAGTAATCACAGAAGTATAAAGTAATGACATGGCTTTATTCATTAATATAGTGAATAAACACTTATGTACAATTGCTGAGACATAATCGGTGCTCTTCGTTATAGCTTTATTCTATAATGGCCGAATTGAGAGGTCGCTGCGGACGATAACATTATCTCTTCCTCGAGTAATCTCTAAGATCCACAAATATAGAAACACTCAGAAATTCAGTCTGTGTTGCAGAAGGTAATCAGTATCTGTTATGTACTGACGGCTCTGATCGGTAATTGTTATATCACACAGTGTGTTAGACTGAATATCGATCCCACAGAGCTATTAGATCTATAGATACTTAAACAGCTTTACCTGGGATATAACAGCCCCAAGATAATTGAGGAGAATTCTGTTCAGTGTGATCACAACCATCTTTATCGGATTCTGTTTAGTTTGTCACAACCAACGTTATCGGATTCACAGTAAGAAATAAGGGGAGGAAAAATCTAAATCACAAACTACCAAAATGTTACACCATCAGTCAGGCTGTTAAGACATAAGGTTTGGAGAAGAAAACTACCTTGAGATCTGACTACTGTAGTCTTAAATTATACTTCCATTCATGAGAAAAAGTCGATGCTAAAATAAAATATTTAATTTTAAACCCGGTACATAATCAAAGCACACTTTGGAATGTTTTAATCATAATGAACTTGTCACTACATGATAACTGCATGGCCAAACAGCAATATTATTTTAACACCTAAATGGTTTTACAAGAAAGGCACAGGTCTCGAGATCCTCATCTTAAAACTCGCTATGGTGTCTTCAAAACCGATTTCAAATATATTAACATCCAGTTCAGGGAAATGATCTTTTGTTCCTATTTTGTGTACACATAATTGATTATGTTTTATCGATAACGTTTATGTTAGAGTATATAGATCTGATATTTGTTTTAGTTGCTATTTTTATAAATTACATTAATAGCATGATCTCTTTTGTCTGTCGATACAGCGATAAACGTCAAGTATTCAATCAACCAAACAAATCTGTTGTCGGTCTCCTCTAGGCAATGATGATGATTTAAAAGAAACACGGCACATCCCCACACGCGTTGCTATTCGGATACAGCATGCGACAAAATAAACTCCATCCGAGGACTATATCTGTGTTGCAAATTATTTATGTTTTGTTTGTAAATAATATTCACCTGTTTAGGCTACTTCGTAAATGTTTTGGAATAATTCTTTTCCTTGAGACAAATTGCACCTCTTATTTCTTTCAAATTATGTAATATTCCGCTTGTTAGTTATTAGAGGAATATTCATTATAGGATCTTCTTTAAGATGGTACGATATTGTTTTTTTCAGTGTAAGGATAACTTATTTTATGTAAAAACGGTTATTTATGACTGGTTGTAATTAAAACCCCGAAAACGTGTTGACACATTTAACTAATGCACAGTATTCTATTAATATAGCAAGTGACAACAACAGCAAAGCCACAAGTGTTATTGATATTTCTGAAGGCGATGCGTGTCCAGTTTTATTAAGTCTTTGAAAGTCTAGTTGCCGATTCATGTAGGCTGAGTATTAGATTGCCATTTGAGATACGTGGCGATGACCATTTCCATCGTCTTGAACTATTTCCCCTGCATGTTTTAATTTGTCCTGTCTGTTTTCAGTTTTCTAAAAGTTACAACAAGACAAGAGTCACAATGCTCTTCCCTCTAGTTTCTATCACCATTTCTCCAACACTCAATCAATCAATTTAAATCTTGCCTTGAATCAGGCTTGTCTAATATGCACAAGACTGACACAAGGCCCAATCCCTTGTAACAGGCTGGAATACAACAACAATAAGATTAACAATAACAACGGAAATTAAACAGAGCGAATCTCGACTGGTTACTTGTCCTTCTTGGCGGCTGTATGCGTCGTTCATGCCAGTGGGGTTTGTTTGTTCGGTTGGTTTTGTACAGCACCCGATCTTAGCGATTAATTAGGGTCCTACATGTATTCCTTTATACTCGACTCTGGGTTCAGTTGTACAATATGGGGCGCGGAGTGGGACTGTTAGCCTGTTACTCGTGGGTTTTCGGTCAAACGGAATTAAAATTGTAGGCATACAGATGATCACGCATTGATCTTTGATGTATATGATATTGTTTTTGGTGAAGCGTTTCTGTCTGGTGGCAAATTAATGTTCCTCCATTAGTTAGTAAAACAATTTGACTAAGATAAAGCGAAAATTTTAATCATTCAGCTGAAATAATTAAATATGTTGAAAGGTAAACCGTTCTATTATTGACTATGTTGAAGCTAATGGGCCGCCTAACTGTCTCGAGGAAGCCTGTTTACGCCGGGATTTCCGCTGCCTGATTTTTAATACATTAGGCATCCCGTGACTGATGACTTGTTCTTCAGTTTCCCTAACAACGTTGATCTGTCCACCGCTAGGGAATTGAGAGGCTTCACGCTGCATTCATTACAAAACGAGCATAGTGCAGATTAACTGAGCGCTGGGTATTTATGTTTGCTTTTTCCACGTGATGGCAGTTGTAAAGACGAGCGCTGTCTTTGTGAGCGGTTCCTGTAGGTTTCACTCAATTCGGTGCTTGGGTGATATGTGGTTGCAACCCAGCCGTCATTATACACACGTCTACAGTGTCACTGCCACTAGATTAATCTTGGTTACCTGACAAACTGAGAATAACCAGCTAACTGTTCTGTAGATAACCAACGAGCTTCCTAATCTCTACAGTCTAGAGATCATAGAATATTAAATCATAATTATTTTCATCCATGATATTCATTGGTAAATTAATAAAATAATAGACTGACTATTAATGTATCAACCTTATATAATGAAAAGGAATATAACCTTATATTGACATTTCTTACTAATTAAATTTGATTTTTACACCGACAAACATTTAAAAAAATATTTTTTCAATTTTTATTAACAAATGCTTCATACGACAAAGACTCGTTGTTATAGCCTATTTAATATTTCACAATTTACAATTCAATACTTGTTTATTTCAATATTTTCCTAATTTAAAACTTCAATCGTCTCAAATGGTCACTCTTCTTGTATGCGCTGCTGTTCATATAATTGAATGAAGGATGCTGATTTGGCGACCTCTGTCCGTAGTCTTTCATTCCCCTGGTGCTATTATGTGGTGTAATTGCCCGTGAACCTTCTGACAATGTGCAGTTGGGGCTTTTTGTCTCAACCTCGATCACCTCGGTCGCCGCTATATTTCCTACTTACACGCGACGTTATCAATCAACTGGACAGACAGCCTTGAACGACATGACCTGATTCCACTTATGGCAAACCCGGTACTTTCCTATATCCCTTGCAGTCTAACCCGTATCAAGTCGATTTTTTTGATGATTTGTTAGAGCAATGACTCGTACAAACGAATGAGTGTGACCGGAAACACAATGGTCATTATGACGATTCAAATGTCAGGATGTTTTAATACAATCTAATTAAAATCAGATCTCAAAAACGCTCCCCGTGTTTTGTTTGTCGCTATATTGAGATCTAAGGCAATCACTCTACTAATACTGTTCAATTAGGTCAAGCTCACTGGGGTTCACGAAAGGTCACAGTTTCAGTTGTCTAATAAAAACACAGATAACACGGGGCCATGGTAACACCGAATTCGGCCAAATGAAGCAGAAGTTGTCCGATTTTCTTCTGTGTTAATGTCGTAAGTCGCATGTAAATGGGAAAAATCGACTTCCACTCAACGTTTATATTTGAATGGTGTTTGTTGACTGTGCGTGCATGTATCCGTTGGTCATGTAAAAATAAGCACTCGGGAAACTTCGGTATGTCGGCGGTAATCTTCGGTTTTTACAAACCAGAAATGAGGAGCAGCTCGTGATTGGTCAATTTAAGAAACCAATCGACATTATAGTGGAGTGATTGCGTTAGATCTCAATATAGCGACAAACAAAACACGGGGAGCGTTTTTGAGATTTGATTCTAATTAGATTGAGAACGTTATAGGATTCCACAGAAAAATCCTATAGGGGATTTATATTAATGAAAAGTGTGAGTTCTTAATTTCATATCATGTTACTGCTGCACTCATTGACGTGGCCGACTTTACTCTCTTATCCTCTCCAGATACTTACACAATCGTATGACCAGACAGACGTAATAAGTTTAAATCGAATTCAAAGCCACATGTAAGATGTTCCAGTGTAATATTTCCAGTGAAATCAGCCCTGAAGCGCCAAAGATAAGGTAACGACGGCACGCCGTTATATATGACAAAATCGGATTGTCAAATGTTTTCATACGCGGAGTGCCTTCGGGCTAAGGACAGTTTGTTTGGAGAGTAGCAATACTGTTTTACTTAGCACTGGAAGAGGATTAACTTTCCAACTTTCTCAAGACTTTTGCAATTTATGGTTGTGCTGGTGTCAATTATTGTAGTAATACACTGCCATCATATAAGTGAAATACCCTTGAGCATGGCGTAAAACACCAATCAATCATAAACAATGTTGGCTAAAATATGCCTATCCTCCAAATCCACCCCATGGCGTGTCTCTTTCCATTTAGCCAGATGCCAAACTATAAATAAAGGGGTGCAAAAACTAATGAGGGTTGTGCTGAATAAGAAGACCAAACTAACGCAATTATTACACCATTCTAGTTTTATTTGTTCTTGTTATAGAGTAATTCAATATATACCTCATCAATTTCTCTTTAAATAGTTTATTTACGCCTTAAGTGAAAAGAAAAATCTATAATAGTATTTGAAAGTCGTGATTTGCTATTGCACCACGGGAAATATTGTGTATTTAAACAAGGATAGTTGAAGGCCAGTAGACAAGTAATGACTGCTAGGGAGAAAGGAGTTGTGGAATTTGCAATCAACTCAGTAACTTAATTTGGTCTAGTTATTCCTGATGATGGTCTGTTCCATATAGCGAGCGGTCAAACAGCACGAGGGACCGTTCAGACAATTCAATTGGGTTCATTTTGCATTAAATCAGCCTCGTTAAGATTCGTTTGGATGTTTCACAGCACCGACGGAACGCTGCTAGAGACACATTTAGTTTACCTGTCGACGTGAAGCGTTTAAAGTACAGATGAACTGAACTTCTCCACATTGAGTACAGGGCGTCGCTATGACCCGGATACATCGTCAAGCATTGGGCTTCAGAACATTTTCAAGGTACTGATCGAACCCCGCATGTGATCAAAATTTAAACCGGAAGCCGTCTTGCCGTCATGCCTTACGTACAGCCCGCTTGGTCATAAACCAGGATCATTTCGAATGAAGTGATATTCGCTAAAACGGCGTAAATTGTGCAGTCGTAGCCAAACAAATTACAGCTGTATAAATACACCGGGACACGCTATGATGTCATGCAGCTGTAGATCAATGCAATTCCCTTTTTAAAGATACTAACAAATTTATTTATTCTTAAATCAAAATTTGTGAAGCAGTTGGATTTTTCGGTATTGTGCTAAAAGTAGGGCGCCTTCTCGTGACTCTCTGGGAGAAAGTGATGGCGCGGGTTTATCCCAGAGTCCGCTCTATATATCCCGGTACCTCAGAGGGACGAGGACACAACTTTGCAGTATGTAGAAGAAGGAACTTTCGCACTAAATACTTATTTTTCATACCAAATATACTCGGATATTACAAAGTCGTCATATACGTGAACTATACTTGATCACGACGATTAACACCAATAAAACAAAGGATCGGCTAAATCTGGTATATAGGTTAATGAATTATGTGATTTTCTCTTCTTGAACGAGTAACAAACAATTCGGAATAAACGATGGAATATGTTATAAAAAGCATTACTTAAACGTAAATTCTGACAATATTGAGTAAATTAGAAGGGTTTGCCGGCCATAGCGTTTTGTAATGTTTCCGTTGTTCAACTTATTCATCGATTATTTCATGGGCCATTCACACAGCCGACGTCAACAGGTATCGTCTTACAGTGTGGAGGCGTGGAGGATTGATTTCAAACCAGCATGAAGTGCGAACGATGACTTATGAGTAACGCCACGACGGATTCGAGATGAAATATTATAGATTTACCGACACATCGATATATATTTTCTCGTATACAGGACAAAAATCTCATGTATACAATATATTTATATAGACATTTGTTTTTAACTGTTGACATGCCTGCGGCAGTTTGATTAACACAAATAAAACAAAGGATCGGCTAAATCTGGTATATAGGTTAATGAATTATGTGATTTTCTCTTCTTGAACGAGGAACAAACAAGTGGGAATAAACGTTGGAATTTCTTATATAAAGCATTACTTGAGCGTAAACTCTGACAATATTAAGTAAATTAGAAGGGTTTGCCGGCCACTGCGTTTTGTAATGTTTCCGTTGTTCAACTTATGCATCGATTATATCATGGGCCATTCACACAGCCAACGTCAACAGGTGTCGCCTTACAGTGTGGAGGATTGATTTCAAACCAGCATGAAGTGTGAACGATGACTTATGAGTAACGCCACGACGGATTCGAGATGAAATATTATAGATTGACCGACACATCGATATATATTTTCTCATATACAGGGCCAAAAAAATACAACTGTATCTCTTGTTTATACAATATTTATATGAACTCTTGTTTTTAATCGTTGACTTGCCTGAGGCAGTGTGATTTATCCAGAGGGTTCGCTTCTTAAAGATCACTGACATTCTGGAGAGAATGTGAACACTGATTTGACTTGTCTGATGTGAAAGGTTTATGTGAAATCTATATGTA
>JAQQZZ010011854.1:0-11531 GCA_030265115.1 Mopalia vespertina | reverse complement strand
TGTCCATCTTTATTATTTAAATATGCAAGTTCAAGAAACACACACGTACTGTGAATTTTGTTGTATATGTTTATCTCATAAAACAAAACAAATAAGTCTTATGTAGGCATATTGACATTATGTTGTCCATCTTTATTATTTAAATATGCAAGTTCAAGAAACACACACGTACTGTGAATTTTGTTGTATATGTTTATCTCATAAAACAAAACAAATAAGTCTTATGTAGGTATATTGACATTATGTTGTCCATCTTTATTATTTAAATATGCAAGTTCAAGAAATACACGCAGACTGAATTTTGTTGTATATGTTTATCTCTTAAAACAAAACAAATAAGTCTTATGTAGGCATATTGGCATTATGTTGTCCATCTTTATTATTTAAATATGCAAATTAACCAGTAAAGTTATATCAACTTTTCTTTTCACCTATGGACAATTTATGAGTTTGATTGAATTCACAGGCAGTCGATATTGTGTACATTAAACCGGTGTATAATAATCATCTTTAATTTTCCAATAGTTTTGTTCTTGACAGTATCCCTTATGTCTAACTTAGTGCTCAAAGTCAGTTTTCCTGTGTGTTGTTCACAATATTCATCACAATTGCTCCATGATTTGATTGAGAAATGCGAGTGAAATAAACAAATCAAGCTGATTTTCAGGGAGCGTATCCACCATGCTCGCTAAAATCAGCTTGATACTTAATACGAGTATTGTTTATTAGTTTGAGTTGGGTTTTACGCCGTACTTTAGGACAGTGAGGTATAATATCAAAAGGCCAGCGGCTAGATGGAGCATCATATACTGTAGCTCTGGTTTTCTTAGATACAAGGTGCAACATTAACCTGGTCTGTTTGTGAAGTCCTTTCTTTCGTCTTGTTCAATGGAATCTTAGTTCAATGTGTAATAGACGTTCTATTTACTTACACAATTAATATTTTCTTAAAATCAAAATTTCAAGTCGCAAACTGTATCAATTTTAAATGTAAGATATATAAGCAATTGTTTCTGTTCTCCGCAAAAATAGTTCATAATCATATCATTTACATACTATACCAAAAAAATTATACAATGAATTACAAAAAAGGTTTTATCAATTTAAACCCAAAATGTAGTGTTTTAACTGCAAACGTTAATTGTTTTTTTGTTTTTTGTTTGATCTATCATCTTTCATTTGAACATTGTTCATTACTGTACTTTCGTCAGAGAACCATTTGAAAATTTATTTTGTTAAATGTCCTCCTCTTTCAATAAAAATTGTATAATTAGAGTGGTTGTCAGAAGTGACGTAGGAAACTTTTTTATCTGCTAACTAATGCCTATGTGTGCTAGATACTTATTCAATCAATCAACACGCGGAGGTCCAAGGAGGTGAGTAGGTTAAAGCCCGACCCACACCGCAATAAACCTAACACGTAAGCACTATATAGCTGTTACCGCGTCCGATAAGTGCAAGCCTTAAAAAAGATAAAATTTAACGTACTCCAACTGGTTTCGTTCCGACAGAGTACTAGAGTTTATTTATATGTTTTAATAATGGCAAACTGAAATCCCTGAATTTGTTCTGATATGCTCTAGCGTCTCTTAACTTCATTCCGTTTGTGGTAAGAAATACACGGTATAACCTGTCAGATGTATACAAATCGTGGGCACGAAGATGCCAAACAAACGTTACGGTTAAACATTAGTAACTGCCTGTTTTGAAAAAAAGAGTTTTCCTTTGATTATTCCAGCGATGACGAGAAAGTATCCTTCGTCGCAACTAGGCTCAACAAGTAGCGTGTTAAACCATTACTACGACACGTATAAAGCAAAATGTCAATCGTCTGGATATCTTTTGAAGAATCTTTCCAAACAAAATGATAAGCCTATATCTTTCTGATCACTATTCAAACAGAAAACTACAAAGAACTCATTGTTACTTTTTGAAAGCAGCCAGAAGTACCGTGGCTGTGTGAGACAATAGTTCTATAAACCCTTTACACGATCTCTACATCAAAGACGAGATAAACCAGCCTAACGGTGATATTCTATAAAGCTTAACTGCAAGAAAATCACTGATAACTGAACAAAAAATATCGATTTTTAATTCATTGTTACATTTTTGTTCTTTAGGAAAATGCATTAATGTTCAATATGCTGACACAGATTCTCTTAACATTTGTATAGCGTATTAAAAATCCCCCATTTTAGCCATGTTAACGGTCCCTTGTTAGTGACAAACTGGTGATGTGGTTTGTCAATTTACAGGGCATCAACTCGACACATCCGCTCACGTCCGTCTTTTAGTGGTTAGCGAGTACTCATATTAATACTACGTTGCTGTACCGTTCACAGGATCGAGTCCGGCTGTGGACCATCATGTATATTAGTAAGTCACATGATGTGGCTTAGGCTAACGTAGGGTGGTTTTTAGGAGGTTTCCTCAGGGAAATCAACCGTAATACGGCAAGGAACAGAGAGAAATATACAACGCGTCGTCATATAAGTAAAATAACATTAAGTCCGACGTTAAACCCAAATCAAACAAACAAACAAACCCGACATATCCCGATAAATTTAAAACATATCTGCTCCAACGACAGCTATACAATACTAGCATTAACATATTACAAATATGGTTTTGTGGAGCAAGATTTTTTTACTTATTTCTTGTATGTGTTTGTTGCTGTTGTGGTGCCGTTCACTGTTTTCAATTCTAATTTTCTGACAACTTTGTTGTTTCAATAATTCAGGTCACTAGAGTTATATCTCTACTCAGAAGGTGGGCATCAGTCATGTGTATGCTGGGAGGATCACATTTACAGCGTTATATGTGTTTTTTAGAGATCGGTATAGCCTTATAAACCTCGGCATCGGTCTTCAGTGAGTGCCAAAAATCTATCTGTTTCTTTGACCCCCTCGCCAAAACCGACGCATGACAGCGCCATCGTTTTTACTCCGTTTCAGCACTGTTGAGAAATCGTCAAAATAGTGCAGTAATCTACACAGTTTAATCGGTACGCTGTTATTGTCTACACGAACCTATCGATGTGTTAATAAATTACTGAATAAGGATACAAATGCGAAATGTCAGAAGCATTAAAATTCCTCATTCAACTTGACGCTTGGATTCTGACAAATACATTTGATGATTCCCCTTTGTAAATTGGAGTTGACATTTGAAGCAAATCTGCTATCCGAAAAACGTGTGTGACATTTTCTCATTTGTATTCTGACTTTCTCGGTTTGCGTGCCTGCTCTGTTTCAGCGATATAACGGGCTACATATATTCCCCGATAATTACATCATATCACCCAGTCACATTTCGTCTCTTTCTTTCTGGCCTTTACAATAGCAATGTGCATGTTCAATTTACAAAAACTGACAATAATGGTAGATAGAAACACCTCTAGTAGAGTCTGTGAAATAAACCAAATGAGTTTTAACTTGACTCATTAAATAACTGTTGCTTTAGTAGCCATCAGCATTTCAGCTGAGGTGTGGTATGGAATATAACCGTTTCTATAGTTTATTTTTAACTTACTGACCTAATGCACACTGCCAAATTGTAATCTTTAGATTTCAACATGTCTGTTTTTCGCGTACTTATACTCAGTTCCTGAAGCTAAAATTGTTAAAGCTGCGTTCCCACTAAGACGATTGGCGGCACGATTGAAATCGTCGTCTTAATGGTGGAGTTATCGTGGTGATCCTATCAGATCTTATTAGATCTTGAAGTCAATCGTGGTAATCGTCTTGATCGCAGGAAAAATTGGACGGTTCAAAAAATTTCTACGATCAACAAGATTAATTTTCAATAGTGAAGATCGCATCAGATCGTATTGGATCGTAACAAAGGTTGACATATCGCAACTTATTGTGTTTCCAAATCGTGGTGATCGGGATAAACCTTGGACAAGCACAACGCTCTGTTGATATGTGCTGCGATCTCCCACGATCTGTCACGCTCTGTCATCATCAATGGAATTTACGGAAGACTGACGTAGAAACACAGTCAATAGCTATATTTAGGGAATGAACTTTATCAGTGATTTCTTCCCTTCTAAAGTCCAACTGTTCATCTAGTTAGATACTTAGACCATAATCTTGTAATGCCAAAGCTTATTGCTGATTTAAATCTCTGATCATTATATATAAATATGATTCATGTTACTTCCTACATTACTCTCCTGGTGATAGCAAAATAAAGCGCCGAAATATTGAGTTCAAAATCAGTTTATCGTTCTTCGGAGTTACACTACTCTTGTACGAAGATATTTAATGTTAACAAAAAAGGTACATGGTTGAAGGCGAAGCCTTTAGTGAATATATGGCTTCGGTGAAATAGCAGCTTGTAGGCTTGATTAGACTAAAACATGAAATAAACAAGCGCCACTGATTTCTTTACAAGCATGATGATCGTCCATACAAAGCAAACCAGACAATGGACACATGGACTGTAGTTACAAGACAGCCAGCAATATTCAAGTAATTGTGTAAGGTATCTAATTAAGTATTTGACTCTTACACGTATCGTTTGTGCATTATGGGGACATAATTCGAGCATGAATGTCAATATAGGTTTTTAAATTCAGTCAAACGGTTGCAGAAAACTGGGTCATTCTGCCGCTAATTTAGTACTGTGGATATAAGACTGTTTGATGATAACATCTGTTACATCTGTGACAGGTAAGTAAATTACGCTTTGCCTTGTATCATGTTGCCGCTGGTTTAAGTCTATAACGGCAATGCCTCTAGAAGTCACCGTCTAGAGACCGATGATTCCTACTTTCTTGGAGTATAAAGAAGGTAGACAGCCAGAAGGATGTGTATATAGACATAATGAAGAACCAATATTATTCTTTCCAGCGGCTGAAGGGTAATTCTATTATGTCACAAAGAAATTCACACCATTCGTTATCGCCTGCTGTTTCTGTACATTCAATGCAGTTGGTGAAGAACAAACAGAAAACGTCAACAGAAAGGCGCTTTAACAACGCATAGTAACAAGGAGAAAAACAAATCAACCAAAAAAACAAAACAAACAAATAAACTCACAAAGCAGAAAACACAGATCGTGGAAAGGCTGTAAATAAATACACAATTCAAAACTGCAACACTTATTTCGGAAGAGTTACAAAGTGGTCAAAGTATCTGTGATAACGAATGTAAATTCGCATGGACGCACGAACATGCACTGTACACGCACTCGCGAGCAATCCCCACACACATACATGTGGATCAACACCGAATACGGCTGAATCATTTAAGTTAGTCCGAGTTAACCTAGCCAGTCTATTTCGTGGGATTTACTTGAATCTAGACATCAATAATTCAATATGTGAGGGCCTCTTGGGAGTAGCCAGTGTACAAAAAGACTAAATACAGTGCTGATCACGTCTGGAAGAGCCTGGTTCCCAGCGAAACAGCCTGTCACTGAACGTGTCTGTACTCACTGACCAGACACATTGTGAACTGTATGTCAAAATTTCTAGATTACTTTTCGTAACAAAGCAGAGACCGGCGAGTTAATATGATAGCTTCTATTGAATATTGGCAAAAGCTGAGGCCTTATCCTGCCCAAAATAACAATGTTATGAAATACGATGCTGGTGTGCAATTCATCTCATTCGGGAATACGTGTGGTATGGGTCGAAACCAAATTATCTCGCTGCTGAACAAAGATGTTATAGCCTAGTATTACAATGGTCAACAGCCCAAACCTTGCCATTGAAAACACACTAGGGAAATTTAAGGATAGATCTGGACACATCCTCCGTCTTAACTGCGACTTTTGTATAGTGTGAAGTCCAGTCAATAATTTTTTCTTTTTTGTGAAGTTAGACTTCTCAAACAAATGACTCTAACAAAAACAAAACTATCACAAAAATGATACAAAACTATTTATATCATTATTTGTAGACTAGAGAGCACTCTAGTTTCATATTGTTGATGTACCGGTATCTCTCTTTTTTATCGCCTATAACCAGCGATGCAGCAGCGATCTTCAGGCCTAAAGTTTTTTTATCTGTGTATTAGAAAACAATTTCATTGCATAGTATGGATAAACGTCTGTTTGATCGTCTATACACCGGAATAAAGTAGAATATCTACTGCCTTTTCATAAATCATTAATATATGAGGGACTATTTCTGTGCTTTACCTCCAATACGAGTACAAATGAAAGAAGTTGAAAACAAGGCGCAGCCGATTAAAACTAGTATAAGCTTCACACCTCTCCATATAATGCTGGTTAGAATTTCCGGGAATTTTCTAATACGTTAACTCATGGAACAAAGGACAACATTATTTTATACTTCAAAGCTTATTCTTGGAAATGCGCTCTATTGTCCCCATAGTTTGAGATTTGACGTGTGAATTTAAATACCGTTTCTTTATAACTAAATGTATGGTGCCTTAAAAATAGCTTCTTTGTGTTCAAAAAACTAAATATCGTACACACATCTTACCAGCCAGACAATAATAGGCAACGGGATGAAAGAGAACAATCTCCACACTGTTAACATTACATTTGTTGGTTTTGTTGAGATCGAGCTGTTTCAAGGTGTAAAGAGTGCGACCAACCAATCTCATGTTGCGATCAGGGAACTTCATTGGTGTAACACTAGACAGAACAGCTTGTTAACCTCAGCAGTAGCAGAGGATTGAACACCACCTACACTTGATTCCTGTAAAGAAATTCAGGATTGAAATGTTTGCTTCCGTCTGGGGATCAAACAGTGTCGGCCAGTAGGTTAGCCGAATTACTATTATACACACAAACAAAAGCCGACAGCACTGTTTCATTTCATTTCAATTCATTTCATTTATTTCACCAGAAAAACAAGCAATATGAAAAAATACAGTTTTTAATATATAACTAATGATACATAATATTTAGAAAAGTCTGAATAGGTTGAAACTGTTTGAAGAAAGATTAGTGTTCTTAACCATTATGTGACGAAAAACAACTGCATTTTAAACGAAATACTGTTTTGTTTCACTTTATTATACCTATTACAGAGAACATTAGACGAGTGTGGTACTTAGTGGGGATATTATCCAATTCATGGATGCAATGACCTGTGTAACTTAAATATACTGCAGGGGAGACTTAAAATACGAGAGGTGAAAATGTTGCCAATTTAACCTAATGGTAAAGCGGTGTACCACGAGTAAGCCAGGACTTCCAAATGAACTTATTTTGACCAGACCAACAACAGATACACAGGGATAAGAGTTAGAGCATTTGTTTAAAAGATTCGTGTCTTAACATCGGTTTAGGACCAGTAGGATTTGGCGGTAAAGCTCCATTAACTCTAAGTGTTCTTACATCGGTGTTTCTTTGATGTTTGTTTTTCTTGCTTAACAGGTTGACTTTTAGCTGAACATCTGTATCTGCTGACCAGTAAATGGGGTGATTCGGCTTGATCTAAAGAACCTAAATATTGGATGGATGAAGTAAATCGAACAGTTTTCACAACAAAACGGTGAATACACGAAACGATGACATAGCATGAACAGAATGCATTTATTGGCAATAGAATGCCTAGTTCGGTAACAAAAAAATCATTTTTAAGAAATAACGTCAGAAGTTTGTTTCTTTTGCAAGATTTTAATGCTAATCAATTTGCATTTAACATTAATTTACTAAGGGCTTACTAAGTTACCCAAACTGTATATTAATGTTAACATAGCCCTAGTACAGGCATCAGAGATACCTCAGTAAAGATTTACCAACTCAGAAAAGTATGTGCTTATTATCTCGGGAAGAAATAAATACGTTGTGCACATATGTGAATTGAGAAAATTGTACTGAAACATCGCCTCCCCTTCGCCTATTTGATTGACCTCTTCGTTTTTTTTTCAATTTGATTTGATCTTTGTCTGACCGCCGCAACGGGGTAAGTGTGGCAAGACTTATGACAGAACTTCGTGGAGACATCAGACTTGCTTGGGGAAGATGGTCCAGACGTGGCCGTTAAATATCACGTTCGCAATAATTGATATCCTGATTTAAGGAAGAAATTTTTTTGTTGTTTTCAAAATTGATGGGAGGACAGCGGCGTCTCGATTCCTCTCAAAGATGCATCACTCAGTAGACTGTGATGAATAAACCAAATCCAAATATCATTTTAGAAATCCTAACAACCAAGTGATAATAAACTTTGTACACCATTCGGACCAAATATGACACAGAACAGAAGTGATTAAGCTAAGGCTTCTTTGTATCGGTCGGTGGCCGGAAAAAAACAGAGAAAAGTTATAGCAAGTTCCAAATATTTCCATAATATTAAAAATTGATATTATATTACCAAATAGATTTACCCTTAATTATTTAAACAATGTTACATGTACTTATTTCAAATAATAACCTTAAGGAACCCATTAGATACATCTGTATAGTTTTCGTATAAGAGGGAATTTGGGAAATCAAGCATACGGTAATTCTCATTCAATATTATTTCTGCCTCTAAAACATTGATCACTATTCAGTCAATTTTCATCAGAATCACTCGTCATGAAGCTAATTCATTTTCCAAAATGATATCCTGTTTTTGTGGAGAACATCTTGACATTTATTGAATAATGGTCAACGTTACTGAGACAAAAACGATGTATCAGGAGAAGTCCAGTAAACTTCAAATTCCAAATTGAGTTGCTAGATAGGCTAAACCGCCATTCAATATGAAAGTTCAAAAACACAATTTAACTGACTTTGTTTATATCAGTATACTTCAAATTCCCAATTGAATTACTAGATAGGCTCTAACACCATTTTGAAAGCACAGAACACAATTGTAATTGCTTAGTTTACATGCTATCTACGCGGGCAACTTTATTTTTTATTTCTTTCAATTCTATGTAAAGCATGGTAACCATGGCAACGACAGAACAGGGAACTATATCAAGACCTTGTTATAACTGCTTATTTTATATTATATGTCTTTGTTGTTTTAATGGCCATCAATCTACGGGTCCAATTCTCTTTGGGCGATCATAAAATACGCCTTTAACCAAACAGATAAATAACGGTCACTTAACAGACACACTTTCAAGTAAGAAAGAGTGACAAATCGACAATTCGTTATCATATGAGTGAATAAGCCTTGAATACGAAGATAAGCCTCAACCAATCAAAACGTCCCAGGATTCGATTGGAGCTTTTCATATTTTGTATATTAAAAACTCGCTCATGTCATATAACTTGTCAATTAGTGTTGTCCGATGGGTAATTCCACAGAACATGTGTGAAAATATAGAAAAAGCTATCAAGATTGAAACATGCGCGTGGCTGACAGCTAAAAGATAGTGGATAGTGGCATCATTATCAGGGAAAGAACCACGTAAGCAGACAAAACCCACGAGTCGGCTGCTGTCAAAGATCTTTTGGGTAACTTTGATCAGAATTGATATTAGAAAGGCCATGCGGACCTCCTACTTTACATACATGGTTGATGGTACCTGTTTTGATGTTTCGTTCGTTCCGGCATCTGTTTTGTTGGTAAATATCATTAACGTTTAAGTAATAATAAATCAAACTTTATTTTGATTTTTCTTTTTTTTTCTTTTGCCGCTGTCAGCGCCTTGGGTTTCTAAATGATACTTATGACAAACAAATGCCAGACGTACTGAGCGAAGATGGGCTGATAAATCTTAATTTTATGTGTAGTGGAAGTTTAATGACGACAGGTTGGAATTGGACGGATTTACACGGAAGAGGAAATAATCGAAAAGTAGTTTATCACGGAAGGACGTAAAACTCACAAAGCCAGAGAATTACACTTGACAGTGCCCATACTGGAAGTTGTAACGAGACATCCTGGAGTCTGGGAAAGAAAATAATGGATTTTAAATCGGCAAGTGTTGGAACGGGTGTGCCTGAAAAAAGATCTTGTGCTGTTTATAAACCAATCTTCATCTTGGTTTAATCTGTACATAAATGAGTTCCACGTGGATTAATTAATTGGTGTTTTACGCCACATTCAGCGGTATTTAAGCTACGGCTGTGACGTGAACATATAGACAAATTCGTTTAATTTAGGTTTTATATTCAAAGATAGATTCCAATCAGTAGCATCTTAAGCAGAAAAAAACAATCATGTAAAAGGACATACATTAGCGCTAAAAACTATAAAATTATAAATATGTCAATATATCAAATGTTTCATTTTGGATTTAAACATTGTAAATATTGTGTTTAAAACTATTTCAATTGGAGTTATTTACAATCTTTCATAAAAAAATCAATGTCGACCATTTAGCGGGAGAATAACTTAACCTATCAGTAAATAAATAAGCTAAACAATTAATCCACCTAGAGTTACCCATGGTGAAATCTTTACAATATTTATATCCTACAAAGTGATTATAATGTCTGAACTATATAACGTCTTCTTTTTGTCGCGTGTATTAATTTTTGTAGCAGAGAAAGACAAATTTGCTTGCCTCCAGCGGGACTCGATGATCCGTGTTATGGTTATAACGCGGAAAATATACACTGTTGAATTAGGGCTTCTTCCATTTCGTTCAGCTAGTATGTGATAACAATTCTACGGTAGATATCTCATCAGGCAGTCAAAAGTCCTGATTAAACATTAGTGACATCCCGGTAGTTTGACGAACACATACTTTTTTCATTAGGTTCATGGGCAGAAAGTAGCGCGTCCATACTACGCTACGCTGCACACCGAGCAGTTCGTTACGTTCTTACTTTGATGTATATAGAGTAGAAGGTTAATCAATGACATGCCTTTACCAGAATCATCCTAATCCCCATGATTACATCTCTTTGAGTATGAAACCTCAAAGAACTCAGAAACAATTGTTGCTTGCCAGTTTTGGTTACAACCAGTGACCACAAACGCATTGATAAATAGCTGGAGATAGGCAATACTTGGTTAACCAAATGAAAGAGTTGGTGGGATTTGCGCAGTAGTAATGTCTACATTATAAGACTGTTTTTGTTGACATACGTCAATGCCTTATCCAAAGAGCAGAGAGAGAAAAACCAATGACACAACACAATTTGATAAACATTATGAAGTTTTATTGTTGAACTGAAATAGAGTGTGGTTATTTTTCATTTCTATTAATGACTTATATTTGAATCAAGGTGTATTTAGTACATCTTATCTTCACAAAAGTAACATTAATCGAACCCAATACAGTAGCGGCGCCTCTGCAAGTTGGAATTATTTCCCTTTTATTATAGAACTGAACGTTTGGCTGTATACAAAAATTCGTCACGTTACAAAGAAGTGAGAGATATTTCGCTTGAATGAAAAATATAGCCCAGGGTTCAATTCCCAATAAATAAGCCTACATGTACATTACAGTTTTTGCGAGTACCGTTGAGGGAGATAAATTTATTCGAGTTTTCAATTCCGCTACATTTGGTGGCAGCGGTCTAGGATCTGAAGCGACTAGGACTTTTAGCGATACGGATCTCGGCATCTATGGCACATATCTGATAGTATCAATATACTGTGACTTGGTCGAGATATCTGTTATACGTCGCGTAGGCTTTATTAACTAGCCATG
>JAQQZZ010011843.1:0-11532 GCA_030265115.1 Mopalia vespertina | reverse complement strand
ACCATCAGGTGTACGAGCTAGTCACACGTTTTTTCTCTGGCAATCAGGGGGGGGGGCAGGAGGGGGAGGGGAGCATAACACATTATATGGTTGTACATTTGTTTAGTCAAAATGACAAAAAGGGGGCCTTGGAGGTGGGGATTTGACTTTCATGGCCCTTAAAATAATGTTGCAATGGATAGATGTGTGTGACATTATTTAAAAGAACAGAACTTGTGTTAATTTTGGCTATAAATAAGATGCTTTTTTTTTGTCTGCTTTGGAAAAGCATTACTTAAGCTGATAAATCTGCATTTACAGTTTCACAAAGGTCTTGTGATTGTCCTGCCTTGTATTTGTTTGCTGCCAGTGGCATCTAGGTAGCTGGCAAGCTGTCACTTGAGTGAAATAACCATACATATACGTACAGTGTTTAATCACAATCAATCAAACAATCAATTCCTATCAGGAAAATCTCCCATTCCCCAAATAAAATTACCCATTCCCCAGTAAAAATCCCCCATTCCCCAGTAAAAATAACCCATTCCCCCAATAAAATCTCCCATTCCCCAATAAAATCCCCCATTACCCAAGTAAAATTACCCAATCCCCAGTAAAATCCCCCATTCCCCAAGTAAAATTCCCCATTCCCCAATAAAATCCCCCATTCCCCAAGTAAAATCTCCCATTCCCCAAATAAAATTACCCATTCCCCAGTAAAATCCCCCATTCCCCAAGTAAAATTACCCATTCCCCAGTAAAATTACCCATTCCCCAAATAAAATTACCCATTCCCAATAAAATCCCCCATTCCCCAAGTAAAATTACCCATTCCCCAGTAAAATCCCTCATTCCCCAAATAAAATACCATCCGTCTTCTTAGTTGTGTAAAACAGCTCACAAATTAGATAAAACAAAAATAACAAATAATGTTGGTATACAAAAACGTTGAGTAAAATCAGAGGAGCAGCTATGCAACCAACCCAACTAGATTTAAATTTAACTAAATATTTTAGAAATTCTACTGCCAAACAATTTCTCCATAAGCTGATTATTTAAAGAAGATCTTTAAGTATGTCAATATGGGTGATGTGTGGAGAAATTGTCACTTATATGAAAACTCATATTGTAGATTAATTCTCATTTTCTAAAACCCCACTTTAATAAGCTTGAGTGACCACACTGTGGCACCCTCTGTCTAAGAGTAGTTTAGTTGGAGAGTAACAATTCTGTTTTACTTAGCACTGGAGAAATACCCTAAATCACATCCAAATTTGTCCATAATATGGCTACATTAAAAGTTATTTTAAGAACTAAGATATGGTTCCTGGGAAACAATTTATGTTTTCTGACAAATCCTGATGTTTACTAACTGAAAAATGTTTCATCTGTCTCCCAGGAACCATTTCTAAGTCTTTAAAATAACTTTTAAAGTTGCCATATTATGGACAAAATTGGAGGTGATTTAGGGTATCAAATTTAAATCTTCTATTACCCGTTTCTAGTCTTTGTCTGGAACCAAATAAACTTTGTATGAAGACTAAGTTGTTTTTCATACAGCCAGTTCTACGACTGGGCCTTTGCTAGGACCCACAACTAAGGTATGAAACTCTCCAAATGGCAGGATGTAACTGATTTCCTTCTCGGTGACCCTGCTATGGCGATCCCTGATCCAAGCATCACCTTTTGTGAGCGGATAAAACAAAACGATTTCTATATATAAATGGCTACTGATTATTAAGCATACCTCGGAGCCAATGTTCCATTCTGTGTCATGCTCCCTCTAATTGGACATTTTAAACATCCACATGTGGATCCACTAAGTCCTTAATGATCATTGTCTAAGCAATAGGACTGATTCGCTAGTGATCAATGTTATTTCCCTTATCGATTTACACCAATGACACATAGCCCCCTTTTCATAGAATTTACATGTAACCAGTTCTGCTGGTTTCATTAGGGTTTATCAGCTAGCTCCAGTGTATTTCTCACGACATCCTGCTACACTCATATATGTGATGGTCAACAGGTGGATTCAAACCCATGTAAGGTAAATTGATTTGTTTGTTTTTGATTGGGGTTTAACAGGGTATTTCACTTATATGACGACTGATTGTTCACTTCAGTCTGTTCCTTGCCTAATTTTGATCGAAAACCTCGTAAAGCACTTATATGAAGGTGCGTATTATCAACCAGTGAACAGCTGAACAACCATAATGTAAAGTCTCTGTTGGGAAATTAATGTTCTTCCGTAGCAGACCACAAAAAAATACTTTCATTTTACTGTCCTTAGTCAAGTAGAAAACAAGTGAAAACTGAACACAAACTGAATATATTCAATAACATTTTCAAGTTTTATTCATAAAATACAAATATTTACTGGAGATTCAAACTTTTGTTGAATCTGGCCACACTTTTTTTTGTTTAGTTTTGAATAATAAGCAGGTTTGACGATGAACATTAAATACATATTTAATAACCACAAAATAAAAGAACTCACACGGCCAACTATAAACAACAAACTTTAACAGTTATATAGTACAAATGACTATTGTGGTATTTGTAAACTGCCCCACCCCAAATTTTCAGATATTAAAATTTGCAATGAAAGAAAAATTAACAAACAGTTTCCCTTCTCATAAATTTGCTAAATCACAGAAAGACATTTTATCACCATATTAATCAGTAAGGGTATTGTTTATTCTTATTACCATGGCAACAGTACCTTTAACACTGGTCAGCATGGTAAATAAGATTTTATTAATGCACAGAAAACCAATCTCAGTCAAATTTAAACAGTTCCCTGACTTGTGTATCGCATACATAGATCTGGTAAACCTTCACCAAACACTGCTGAATGATTGGTCTGGGGGACCAATCATAGACCTGCTCTGAAAACTTTGGTAATGATTTTATCTCCTACCATAGTTCCAGTACAATGGGTCTTTTGATTGGTCAATTGATAGAGCGATCTTGTCCTGAAACACTGATGATTGTAGGACAATGCAAGATCTAACAGCCTCAACAAAATCCAAGGCAGATAACTGGTTTTAATCCTATTGAGTTACAGACAATTGTACAATTGTCTGAACCAGTTTAATTACTTTTCTCGCATTCTAAACAAACTCTTAAAACTGAAGATGAAAAAGGTGGGGCAGAGATCTTCCAAAAAGGTTTACAGCACAAAATCATAATATGAAGTGTTATTACAAATTCTGTTTGGAAAATCTAACTCAAGCTAAAACACTTTAAATATACTGACCTTGGATTGCCCAATTGTTTGAGCAATGGACATTTAATGTGGTACTGTACACTATTTCACTTATATGACAGTGACGTGTTCAATAGGGATTGGTACAAATGTACCAGCCATTTTCTTCAGACTTTTTACAAAAATTTATAAAAATTATCATTTCACAGATCGAATGTATTTAATTACATGTACAAATGTATAGTTTAGATTGAAATTGCGTTACGGTAAAATGTTGAATATTTGCAGTTAAAAAGGGAAATATTCAATATTTTAAAGGTACAATTGAGTTTGAATTGAATTTGAGTGGCTAATATTCGGCTTCTTCATCAATCCCTGACTAATATTACCAGCAAATGAGACTTTAAATGGAAACAGTTTCTCTTTTCGAAAAATAATCCTGCTAGTCGTATAGAACTACCATACTAACTATACAGTTATGTGCAAGTCAAATAGGAAGGTATTATATAATTTACATTAAGGTGCTACTAACTGTCAATAAAGAGTTCAATTTGCTAAAAAAAAAAAAAAAAAAAAAAACCAACCCTAGCCCTTTACGGCCATCAAAAGCATCTGATGTACATGTAACTTAGATATTAAAATAGTTTAATTCAACAAAGAGAGAGCAGTGATATATTTCACATGCCATTGATGTATCCATTAGTAAAGTTTCAATTTTACAAAAGCAAACATGCTTTTTATTAATTAAAATACAATAAATCTAATCGAAGCTATCAATTTTAGGGAAAATTGCACTGTAAATGACAATACATAGACCATAAAACGACATTTGATTTGTTCGATTTTAAAACAAGGGGTTAAAATATTTACACCAGTAGCTCTTACTAAAGCTTGTGCCTGTTGTTAACAATCTACGCTGTCTTTAAATTAATACAATATAAGCAATTCTTTTACAAAATTTTTACAACCAATTTACATAAATTAATAAAGAGTCATATAAACTACATTAACATGTATCGATATGAACTTTTCTTCGATTTACTGCGATTTTATGCCAAATTTACTGTTATTTTGGTCAACTGACAGGATGTTGGCCCAATGGACGAAGGAAACCACCCTCGACATGATCGGTGACACCTTAAGTGCTCAGGAAATGACACCCCAACCAAATAAAGGGAGATCATTTGTTAACAGTAAAAGCTGAAAAGTTCTGACAAGAAATAGAGCTGTATTAAGCTGAAAATTTTGCCATTTTCTGTTAACACTTGTTCATCTCCAAAGTGGTCTTCAACTGTTAGGCCAGGTTTACAAAAAGTACAACTGGTCTATACTTAAATTAGTTCTAACCAACAGTTATATCTCATGCCCATGTCAAACTTTGCCAGCTTACTGATGTACTCAAGGTTGTACTTTTATTCTTATGATAACAACCATCATGAACAAAAAAATTAGTTCTAAATTATCAATTACAAATTTAATTTATAAAATCAAATAGGAAGAATTGGCCGATAATTAAACATATAATTAAAAGATACAAATAGTTTTTTGCTGCATTCTCATGGACAGTTTAAACAAATGATGTCAATGGAAACTTTTATGATACAGATACAATTAATCCTGTAAATGTAAAAATTGGTCCAATTAAATAAATGAGACAGCATAATTCTAAAACATGTTCCTATGAAAGTTGTTTATTTGGAGTGATGTCTACTGCCATGCTATTACGGTTATTTCCCTCCTATGTACTCTACAGTGTATACACGGTCATAACATCATAAAAAACGGTCACTATGAGGCCGTTTCAGACAATTTCTTTAAATATTTAACTAATGTTAGTTAAAAAAAGGGGAAAATAAAACTCTCTGATAATCAAAAATGGATAGAATTTAATATCACACCTGGGAATATTTTCAAAGCATCAATGGACTAATCAGCCTTCATGCAGTATGGCTAAATGTATTGGCAACTGAAGACCTCCATGTTTTGAATGTTTGAGAGACTAATTATCTCCCTTAGAACTTTTTCTCCATGACTTAATGCTCACCATATATAAACTCTAGGTTAAATTTATGACCTTTGAAGAAATTTTATCAGATAGTCCTTTATCAATATTACCTCTTGTTGACTGATTTGAGCTATTTCTAGTTTTACGTTTAGTGTGTTGCCTAATTAATGTCTCGTATAGAAGTGACGACTGGGTTGTACAGTATTGGTCAAAGTTGGCCGCGTCCATCAATCTGTTTAGAGTAGTATTCACACTCTGTTAACTGCTATTTGTCGACATGTACATTTCCATTGTTCGTCTAATATGGTTTAACATCAGCAAAGTGAGATTTGGTTTTCCCTTCCTTATCCAGATAGCATAACCATAAAATATGAAGTGTTTTTAAAATGTTGGAAAAGTATTCCTCCTGAAGTTCTAAGTAAAGACAGAAAGTGTCGTAACCAGTGGGACCGACCAAGTGGACTCTCCAGGATATCAAATATCACCCAGTCACTCAGACATCATGCATTGTTGTATGATGGGCTGCACTTATTACCTCTCATTTGACAAAAAAAAAACACACTAGGAAAGCTCATATTGACATGAAAAAAAGAAAAGCATTTTTGGTTAGCCTAGTGATCCAGTACATGTGTATTTATCTGCAGGAAGATATGAAATGACTTTCATTTCTCACCGATTAGTCAGTGTCTAACAGCTTTTAATCTTAATTTAAATGCACAGTTCAATTCATTTATATTATTACCAATATATATATATATATAAGCACCATTGCACATGTAAGTCAGATTTATATTACCTTAACTCCCCTAAAACGAAAATGAGTAAATCCTGTCCCTATGTCAATGTTAGATTTATCCACAACTGTTTGGACATATTCCTGGAAATAATATAATTGTTCACCATTTGTCTTACTAGCAAGAAAAGATCAATATAGTCTACATCACATTCGGACTTGTGGATGGATTTTAACTTCTCCCTTGATGTCTTAGGGTCTATTGCAAATGTTAATCAAATTATAGAAGACCACAAACTACCATTCTGACAATCCAAAATCCCCACAAATAGTGAAATATATGGAAGTCTGTGATAATCATTGAAATAAACCCTAAAATCAAGGTTATAATTTGAAAAGCTACATACATCTTTCAAAACATTCAAACAAATTCTTATTATTTAAAGATTAACAATGAATTTAGTTTGTTACATTGTGACTAGTTTCACTTGTTCTTGGTGAAGTGCATTTAGTACAAAGTTCCTAATTTCCACTTTTCAATTGAATAAGCCAAACAAAAACATAACCATGTACAGTACACCAAATACATGCACACTACACAGGCGCACCTGGTTGCCCCTTACATCTCCGAGCGCCAGAGAGACAGGAAACTCTGTCCAACCGCCCATCACTTAAATTCCATGTTGACTTTTTAAACATAATGGCCAGCCAAAAATTCTGGAAAATTTGCAGACATGGGTGTTGATTTGGAGCTCAGCTAACTTTTACAAAAGGTAGGACATTAAAATACATGGATCATATAATTTTCTGCCTATAGAATAATTGATGTAAATAGCCTTTGTCACACCACAATTTGTAAGTTGACAGACCCCAGTTATAAAGTCATCTCCACAAAGGGACACCATGTTAACACTCTATTTAACGTCGTTTTTATAACGATTAACAATAGACCATGTGTAGTGTATGGTGTATGGTCATTTATGGTTTGGAATATGAGAACTTACATGTATATACTGAAAATATTGTGGTCAGTTATTTTAAAATAATGCTGTGAATGTTATTGTTATTGAAGATAGCAGAGTTTTTATCAGTAATTGTTAGATTTTGATTGGTTATCATCAGATGGTAATCACCAATCACCGGCACTTATTTCTATCCGGGGGACATTATTCGATCTATTTGGTGTACTGTACATTTGCCCATTGGGGAGTCAAATATCCACTGCTCTTCCTGACATGCCTGAGACAAAATCATTCACATGTATAAATAAAATATATCTTAAAACCAGCCAAAGATCCAGAGTGCAATCCATGGCGGGGCATGCAAATTTGGCTTTCTTTACATTTACATTAATAAAATATTTTAAAACCACATTGTGCAATCAAGTCCTTTACCAGAGAGCAGCCTCTTTAACATGTAATTAGGGAGTTAGAACATTTGCAATATTTGTTTGACGATGTAGATACATGTACTCATGTCACACAAATAAATGTGTGGCCAAATATTTTACATACAGTTTTCATAATAAATATTATCAACTTAATATCAGTTTATTATTTACATCACTATGGACAAGTTAGGATTCAAGGTTGGATTTTTGTGAATGGAAGAAAATCATGCTTACAGAAATCTTGTAATCTTTTCTCAGCCATACATCTGTACAATGTACATACCCATGTGGTAAAAGTCAGAATGGGATGCACTCTCAATTTTCCCAGAATTTAGTATTCTATTAAATGCAGCACAAATTTGTCCATATGTCTGACAAAATATTTTAACCATTTAAAATTCCCGACTGAATCAAAAAATCAAAAACACAGTAAATTCTGTAAGTGTAGATTTCTGGCCAATACTGTCAGCTGTTTTATATCACTTCTTTTGTTTAATTTTAATCAATTAAAAGTTTAAACTTGTTTTGCCACTTTTAAAGTTAACCCATGTACAATTATAGTATGGCCAAGTATCCCGTTCCATTGAGGAAACAAAAACAAAATGTTAGATCAGACACTTGAGTGATTGGAAGACTTACATCATTTTTTGACTGCCCAATACTACATATACATGTATTTGGTAAAGTGAAAAATACTTTCAAAAAATGATCAAGCCACGCACAAGATTTTTGTAAGCAAGAACGTCTGAGTTCATAAAAATTCCTTCTGGACAGGTACATGTTAGGAAGGGTCAGTAGGGAGGGCAACAAGTTTAATAAAGGAACATTATTTTTGACAGTTATTCCAATATATTGACATATTACATGTGATTAACAATTTTGATAGTACTATTATACATGGAAGGGTTGTTAAATACAACACATGAATCTCCAGACAAACACTGTTTTTATCATCCATCGATTTCCCAAGAATACGGCATCTACTTTTATAACCCTACTTTTGGAGAACCTGTAATTCTGCTTTTAACTCTGGCATGCACACTTTCATGCAGACTATACAAACAAATAAGTCATCCATAGATTTCAGACATCACAATGAATAGAATGATATGCGAATAAAATAGTTTCTTTTATGAATATATGTGATTTGACATGTTGTCAACAGCTTGTATGTACAAAGTAATATCAGCGCACAAGGAGCTCAGTTTGTTCAAAGACTAAACGAAAGTTTCTATTTTTCATCCTGAATATGTTATCCATTTGACACATGCAATTTTGAAATGCACACACTGATTTAGTTTGATACTTGCGACTTTAAATTGAGCAGAAATGCAGATGGTCTCCATATGCCACAAAATATCAACGTCAAGCCTTTGAGTAACTTCACAACCCTAAACAAATGAGTCATACAGTGCAGTTCTCTAGCTGCTATGATAGCCAATTCATAAATTTCACTGCTCCGGCAAAATTTTGACAAACATATTTAGGAGTCAAATGAAATGCATGTAGCTAAAATCTGGACAATTCAGACAAAACCTGTCCGTCCTGAATAAGAAATGAACGCTTGAGAATACATGTTACCTGAAGGTTTGTGGCAATGTGGCAAACGACATGGATGATCCCCCATAGCATAAATCTGAAGGGAAAAGTTGAAAGATGACCATGGCCAAAAGGATGGGCCATTTATGCATGAAGATCATGATTGAAAAATCAAAGAAATGTTAACAGCTTTCAACGGCCCTCAGAGCAGGTGTTTGGTGAAATGATCCTTTTTCTTATGCTACACAGTTATCTCATAATTGGAATCATATATACTCCGTTTTTGTTCCCCAGTTTGCCTACGGGCCTCAGGGGAGCGGCTTTGTTCATGCTCTTTGTGTTCTAGCACTTGCGTCATTTCTAGAGCTCTTACAAATGACATTGGTCGTTGTGACGGTGAGTAGTTTGGGTCAGGGACTTGGCGTATTCTGCCCCTACCCCCCCGGGCATGAGATCTTTGCTGACGGTTCGGACCAGGTACAAATGTATTCCCTCTTCCTACTGAAGCGCCTCGCCCGTTGGTACTGGTCACATGACCCCTGACATTGTGTTGAGTGTATGGTGAATATGATGGGGACCCTGAAGGCCGTTGACCTTGAACTCTTGGATACATGTGGGTCTGGGGTTCTGTTCGATGCTGAGGAGGTTTAGAAGAGGGATTTGTGGAGTGATGTGTCCTGATGACATCCGGGGTCCGGCCTTGATCTTGCAATCGAGGACTTTGTACAAATAGTTCTGGTGGGTTCCTGGAACTGGGCACTTTTGCCTGATAAATTCGCTTGTCTGCAGTGGGACTATGCTGTAGTGAGGAGGCTACATATCTGCCTTGAGCTCGCTGAGCCTGGCGCCCAGTGACCCTTGGTCGGATTTCGTGGGTAACTTGGTAATTCGAAGCTCCTGGGGAAGTACGTGTAATCAGGGCAGGGGTACTAGTGCTGTAGCGCTCAGTGGGGGATTCATCATCATCTGGTAATGCCATCGGGGCAATGGAATCATTTGACCGGCCGAGCTGTTCTGCAGAGTTACTGTGGGCAGAAAGATTGCTGGGCCGATGGATGCCGGGTGAACCGGAGTGAGAACGAGATCGTCTGCCCGCATTAATCTGAGCGATGGCATTATTCTGGTTTGAGTTAACTTGTTGGGCTTGGGTGGTGTCAAATAGATTAGTATAAGATCCTGTCTGTCTTTTGGCTGGGGGTGGTGTGGCTTCACAGTCTAAAGAGTGGCTTTCAGCATTGTTAAAATCTTCTATATTAAATGTTTTCTGAAAACACAAAAAGAAGGATATTCAAACAAGGTAAAGTTTACTAAGAATTGGCACAAAATCTGTTTAACGTTTCTGAATATCAGGCTTACATGTTAAGGTATATAAAGGGATATAAAAGCTGGGAAGGATTTGTTATTGTTTTAATAAGGTCCACCATATGATTTGTTTGATTGGCGCTTAACATCCTACTCAAGGGAATTTCACTTATATGACAACAGATTGTCTGTCCAACAGATTGCACACAGTGATCCAATCTTTGTTTGGGATTTAACACCGTAAAAAGGAAGCTAACCTTGATGCTGCTGGCAACAAACGATTTTCTCTGTCAGATAAATAATGTTATCCCATAGCTGGTTTGTTTGACAAGTACATACACTAATTTCACTCATATGACGGCACACCAGACCAATAGGTGAAGGAAACCACCCTTGATGCCTCTGAACAGGACAATCATAACACGATACAAAGAGACCACTAAGCATATATGCAATTCTTGCTGCCCTTTAGCTCCAAGGGCATCAGAGCAACTAGAAGCTCACACCCATGGGGAAATAAAGACATGACTATCCTTGGGACGCACTCACTGCCCTTCCTCAGATATTAATTTACCTGGATTCTTTTGCTTTTGACAGTGTGTCAGGCTGTTAGCAATGGGTGAAAGAAACCACCCGTTACTGACAAAGAACAGACATGACAGGGGATTTACATCAGCTTACTGTTACCCCTTAGCTCTTACAACACTAGAGCAACAAGAAGCTCCCTCCCATGTGATCTATAGATTGCTGTTGAAGATAATTGCAGAAATTATTGATAACTATAAAGATTTGCATGTTTTTCTCTGATACTTTGAGCAAATGGCACATTATCAAATAAATACAATACAATATTAGGAGTATAATGCATAATTAAAAATCTTTTATTCCTGGCTTATCTCCTCATTTTCAATATATTGGGAAAATGTGCACAATGGAAAGACAGACAAAATCAGATTCTTTGACAAAATGGACAAACCTGATGCTGTGGCATGACAAAACCTAATTCTGTGATAACCTGTGACAAAACCTACATGTTATTCTGTGATGAAACCAAATTCTGCCAAAGTACAACCTGTGACAAAACTGAATTCTGTGACAATCCCAATTCTGTGGCAAAAGCTGATCTTGTGACCAGATTCTTTGACAAAACTTTATTTTGAATCAATTGTCAAATAGCGCTTGTTTAAAAAAAAAAAAATTTGGCAAATAATTTGTTTGTTTTATATGAAATGGACTGATTGCTATTTCACACTTTTCCATGCTTAAATACAAAGGAAAACCTTATAAAAACAATCCATAATTTATTTCGTATGTTGACTTTTATTTTAGAGCTCATCCTTTAGCAATGTAACAGAAGGTATGGGTAATATATG
>JAQQZZ010011832.1:0-11532 GCA_030265115.1 Mopalia vespertina | reverse complement strand
ATGAAACCCTTTAAGGTTCTTTAGTCATGGCTCTGGTGGAACCCTTTATGGTTCTGTATGGAACCTCACTGCAACTGTTTCATGTATTTCTCCCTAACTTCTTATATCAAAGAACCGTTTTTATCTTTCTGGTTCCATTTAGATCTATCCTCTTTTGTAAAGAACCCTCAAAGACCCATTATTTATAAGAGTGTAGCATAGTCCCGGTGTATTTATACAGCTGTAATTTATCTGATGAAGATCGCACAATTTACCCCGTTTTAGCGAATATCACTGCATTCAAAATGGTCCTGGTTTATGACCAAGCGGGCTGTACGCAAGCCAGCTTCCGGTTTTAATCAAATGCTTAGGCAAATCAGACGGATGGTTTCACTGGTCAGAGACACTAGTCCGCTAAGGTCGTACGTTCAACAAGTGACTAAAAAATTCAATATTTTTGGTAATTCATCCCTTTTTTGTATCTGGATGGATCTCCAAGCTTTATGATTCTACGTATCACTGTATAGGAAATCATCGCATCCGGAATCGATTTGCTTGTTACAGTGATTTCTTTCGTGTTCACAAACAACCTTCAATACGCCACCCCAACTCGATAGCAACTTCCGTGTGTGGAAACTTGCTTTTTCGCGCAACTCAGAGGCTCCTTCGATCAGTTTCATACATGTAGCTGTGGGTGCTTAATAACGTTTCAAATGTCGGGAAAGGATGGTGTATACTGTTCAGTCACGATTTAGCGTGTCCGTGCATCCTAGAGTTCTTTTGTGTTGTATTTGTTTGTTGCCAGTGTTTTAGAGGGTGATTCCCTTCACCAATTTGTCTGGCACGTCGTCATGTGATTTCAAAAACCTTTAGTACGGCGTTAAACCCCAATCAAACAACTATACGGCATTGGATTTGATGTCGGATTCCCTCCAGGTCACCATAAAAACGAAAAATACTGCAGTTCTTTTCCGAGACATCCACTTAATAGAACATGGATTATAGTTGACCGGCTAAAGTACTGACGTGGTTCTGTCCCGATCCCGGGAACCACCCGCTAGTCCGAAGCATCTTTGGTCTGACGGTACTCCAAGAAACTAAGTCACCCGTTTATGACCAGTGATTAGTCAGTAACGGAGATCCGATTAATGCGCCTTAGTATTGAATTGAGTTTTCACCAGCTCGAAGGGGTCACTTGTCTGAGGGTTCACTTGTCCGAAGTCTGTGAAAAGTCGGAAAGTTAGTGTGCACTAGTCTCAGGATCACTACTCCGGTTGTTAAATGATCCTATATCTGCTCACATCCGACCCAAGGCCGAAATGCGAGACAACAATGAAAAACCACATGGAAGTACACAGCTCGAATATTCTGTCGTAATCTAACACTCTCCTTGCAGCATGTATATTTGACAGTTAATTGACAGTCATATATATTGTCTGAGCTTTAAGCTGATGAAAACTAAACGAAAATACAGTCATATATATTGTTTCTTTACAACGCGGAGCTTACTAAACTAATCAGTATATCTCCAACTGTTAGCATTTTATCAGTGAGTATAGACTAACTAGAGTAAGATCAGAACGTAAACTCAACTGCATTCTAAAAGCAGCACCAGGAAATGATGAGAATCTGAAAGAAGCTTAAAGGAAACAAAGATGTCCACATCCCCGACCCTGTTTCACGTGATTGACCGCAAATGAATCCCCAATTTTATGTTGGATATATTGATTAATTACCAAATGCAGAATACAATAAAAAGAGAAAAGAAAACCTGTTTAATACTATTAGTGTTTATTTGCCACATTAAAAATATTCACAGCTGTCCCAAAACACCAGCAATAGTCCCCTCAAAATTGAAATACTAAAGTATAACAGATTGTTAAAATTTATCATCAGCAGTAAGGTTTTAATTATTGTTTATTAAGTTGATAACAATAATTGCAATCACAGGTCTTTAAAAAAATTATAAATATATTTTAATACATCTTTAACAAATTAACACATGTACATATTTACATTTACAATCACAATCACAATGCAGAAAAGTCGGAAAAAATATATAATATACAAGAGCATCTATAAGGCAACATAATGATGCATGAGTCATTACAATTTAATACGTATAATATAATTTAAACTTCAGTAAAATATTTGTTAGAAAAAGTATAAGTATAAATTGTTCAGCAGTATAATACATTTGGTAAACGTCACAAAATAATTTATTCATCATAAATTAAAATATTGTAATTAAGCAATTAACATTACATACATGTATCATTATGTATGTAAACTGTACACATAAGGTTACAACAAACATATTACACGATGTTTTATAGTTGACGACAAAGCTTCAAAATCTATAGACTTTTCCCCAAGCCGATTGGTTCCAGCGATACTCTTCACAGTACAACAGTTATGCACTGAAGACTTACTGATATTTTGGCTTTGTCAGCAGTTTCCAGAGTTCACATCCAAACATCTAGAATTTTTAACAAGTCTAACAGATTAATAGTTGAGTAATTATTATATCACATATTTGCCCTGGTATAAACGTATGTACGGTCATATTTGTCTAAAACAATAAAATTATGGCAAGCTACAGTGTAAAGTAAGTTGCAACCACACTGTTCCAATCACTTTAATACCATGACTAAAACATTTCTGGCTAGCATTAGCCGAGCCAATTTTGTTCCGTATAGGGGAGGCAAAGTATAAAAAATAACATTGGCACAGGGGTATAAGATAATGCAAACAACATTTAATATCATAGATTATCAATTCAAATTGTTGTATATCCGCTGATCTGTCTACATATATATTGTATAAGTATGATAAAGTCAAGTGTCTTTCATTTTTTGATTCAATATTAAATTGATTAAACGGTTCAGATTTGTAAATGGTCATAAATAATTATTTATAAAGTTTTTAATTTGTCTTGTAAATTTTACACAAAATTTAGAGATCAGAGAAGACAGAAAATACTAGAAACCTGAGGAGAAATAGTGAAGGTATAATTGTTCATAAATTTATTTTTAATAATGAAACAAAATGTTTAAAGTTATAATATGTCTAAACTAAGGCCACTTAGATTATGACTTATATACATGCTATTCGTACAGCAGAGTATCTTAATTAATTATGTAAATTCTTGTTGCCATCTATGAATAATCATGAACATAAAAATGAAAACAAACCAAAACAATATAATACAATCTTAGGCTGATGACTTTTTTCTACCTTTGTTGTACTTGGAACCGGTGCGAGAATCCGCTCTCTTCCTAATTTCTGGTTTCCCGTCCGAGGTAATTGATTCTTTACTAGATCTCCTGTCAGCAGTCGTTAGAGAACTCGTACTGGAGCTGGACTTCTCCGGGGCTTCCACCGATAGTTTGCTTTTAGTCAACGCCTCTTCCAACTGTACAAGTTTCTTCTCTAAAGCGCGTTGTTTCTCTAAAGTGTCAACGAGCTGCCCCTCAGCGACGGTTGCTCGATCCTCAGCATTCTGACAACGCTCCTCACTGTCCCTGTGTGCATGGAGAACATTAAAAAACAAATTAAGGAAGTGAATAGAGCAAACAGTAGCGGATCATTCCTCTTTCTTCAACAGTTAAGCCAGTTTGTTGCGGAGTTATCAATCAATGATCAATGAATGCATTGATAATTTTGCAGATATAGCATGCACAAATTGACCTGTACTCCACACGCAAATACCACATTAACAAAGCAATAAGAAGTGAAAAAGTCATATTTTTGGAATGTTCTTCAAGTGCTTTATATAGAAGACAGTTAGACTGTTCTCAGTACAACACGAGCACAATAAATAGTTTCTGTTTATGTCCTTCCTGCATTAATAATAATGTTACAGCTTTGAGCATGGGACATGACATTTATTCTGCTGGCTGTTGAAGGGAAATCCCTACAATTTTTAACCTAAACTTATTATTTTTATTGCATAATTTCAAAGACAAATATTCGTATTGCACTTGCAATTGCCTAAGCATAGCCGTTAATTAGTTCATTTAACAGGCGGGACTGACATCATTGTTCGAAAACACGTCGGTCACCAGTGTGTCTGTTTGCCTATGGATGCATTGGAAGGCACCAGTGCATGCAATAAGGAGACAGCCATGACTAGATGATATAACTACATGTATCATGTTTTCGAACAATGATGTCATTTCCGCTTTTCAAATTAACGGCTATGTTAATTCTATTGCATGTTTAATACAGATGGTTGTTTATGAAAATATGCTATAAATATGAAGTTAAGGTAGAAAACCAGCAGCTTATCTTTCAGTACAAGAAGAGAAATACTTCATAGTTTTCAGTACAAGAATACAGATACTGCATGGCTTTCACTACAAAACAAATGCTGCATAGCTTTCAGTACAAGACAAATCCTGCATAGCTTTCATTACAAGAAGACAAATACTGCATAGCTTTCAGTACAAGACAATCCTGCATAGCTTTCATTACAAGACAAATACTGCATAGCTTTCAGTACAAGACAAATCCTGCATAGCTTTCAGTACAAGAAGACAAATTCTTCATATCTTTCAGTACAAAAAGACAAATACTGCATAGATTTCATTACAAGAAGAAACATATTACATAGCTTTTAGAAAGGAACATGTCCTTTCTCAGATATGCAATTTCGAAATTTTATCCTTAAATGCTGTTGATAAATCGTACAATACAAGACAAATCCTGCATACCTTTCAGTATACAACACAAATACTGCATAGCTTTCAGTACAAGAAAATAAATACTACAAATCTTTCAGTGCAAGAAGACAAATTCTTCATATCTTTCAGTACAAGAAGACAAATACTGCATATATTTCAGTACAAGAAGACAAATACTGCATATATTTCAGTACAAGAAAACAAATACTGCATATATTTCAGTACAAGAAGACAAATACTGCATAGCTTTCAGTACACAACAAATACTTCAAATCATTCAGTACAAGAAGAAAAATACTGCATAGCTTTTAGAAAGGAACATGTCCTTTCTCAGCTATGTAGTTTTAGAAATACAAAAAATAAATCCAGGGTATGAAGTTGGACCTAAACAGTGTAAAGGTGTTAAAATATACACATGAAGTGAAGAAAAAAACTAACACCAATTAAAATACATACATAAAGTAAAGGATATACTTACAGCAATTGAATCTGTACAAGCTCTAAGGCTGCTAGCGCTTCAAAGGCTTTCTGTTTCTCTGGAGCAGGGGGGATGGGGGACTTAGACTGTGGACTTGTTATACCAGGCATTGTCTAAACGAAATCAAAGTGGATGAAGGTTAATACTGTAGAGTTCCATAAAAGGCGTATGTTACCACTTGCCTGATTGTACTTCTATATGTCTGTCTATTATGCCACATGTTTTATATAGTTTGAAATATCAGTTGTTCCATTAGAGACTTCACAAATAGATCTTGTCTAATTCAGTTTTAGTCTCACAAGAACAAGGTCTTCTCGTATTAATTTGCGACCTGCGATGAGTGTCAGGTACCACAGAGGATGGGAAGTTTAAAAAACAACTATTGGGCATACTGCCCAGAAATCATTAAGCTGGTTTACTGATAAGGTATAATCAAAAATATTAAATAAATTAACAAAATTGTCTTTACTTTTAAGAATTTTAAATGGTGTCACAAACTTCTGGAAAAGGCTTGCCACTGAATAACAAATATTATTGAATCAGATGGCCTCTTGCCTTGCTCTCAAACACTCTGGGCTCTTTCTTGAATATCTAACCCATATGTGTTCAAGGAAGAAAATGAGAGGGTTTAAATCAAGATTAGGCTATACAATTACTATATATAGGAAGATTTATTGAAAAAATGAGTAGAGTTTGCTTAAATCAAATGGTTAGAAAGGAAAGACTAACAGAGCAAAGCCACAAACTGATATTTGAAAGCAAACCCAGATCTTTGATTTATACATGTATGTTCATTTTTTTTTTTGTGTAATTAATTGTCACCAGGTAATTCGCAAGGACTGTTTAGTTAGCAGCTGGAAACTTAAATGTTATGTGAACTCCACTACGTCAACAATATAACTTCAGGTAGAGGCTGGTCATGTTACAGATAAACACTTCCTGGTATATGCCTTGCCAGAACTACTCAAACCAAACAAGTTTTTGTACATCATACAGGTTATATTGAATAAATGAAGAGAGAAAATTTTGCTTGCTTCCACCAGGATACATGGTATAGAAATATTTACAAGTTTGATCACAGAGAGACAGTACTTATTTGCACATCTGGGTGGGAATCGATGAAGAAACTCAGTAAAACCTTCCTCCAGTCGACCTGTCTTAAAGCAATCATAACATTCATCGATCTCTCCCTTTGAATTACGTACCATAGATTGAACATCAGCTGAAACCTGTTTGTGTGCAGCTTGTTTGTTTGAATGGGGATTGACATTGTACCAAACTGTATATCATGACAGCGTGCCAAATTAATGTGGCTAGGAACCCACCATCAATGTCATAACCAACAAACACTAACAAGACAGGACAATTACAAGACCCAATACAAAGATTCAACAAACAGATAGGCTTAGCGCTTAGAGCCTAAGGGCAACAGAATGCTCCCTTCAAACAGCTCTGATAGCCCCAGGGCAACGGGAAACTCCCTTCACACAGCTCTGAGAGCCCCAGGGCAACAGGAAGCTCCCTTCACACAGCTCTGAGAGCCCCAGGGCAACAGGAAACTCTCTTCACACAGCTCTGAGAGCCCCAGGGCAACAGGAAGCTCCCTTCACACAGCTCTGATAGCACCAGGGCAACAGGAAACTCCCTTCACACAGCTCTGAGAGCCCCAGGGCAACAGGAAACTCCCTTCACACAGCTCTGAGAGCCCCAGGGCAACAGGAAGCTCCCTTCACACAGCTCTGAGAGCCCCAGGAAGCTGCCTTCGAACCATCACCTGAACAACAGTTGATCTGAGAGCCCCAGGGCAACAGGAAGCTCCCTTCGAACCACCCCCTGAACAACAGTTGATCTTAGATCTCCAGGGATACAGGAAGTTTCCTTCCCACAGCTCACTTAACTACAGTTGATCTTACCTCTCCAGTAGCCTCAACCAGGTCATGAACATGTGTGTTTGAATCAAAACCCAACATTTCTACTTTTTCTCCAGCTATCATTGGGTCAGCAGTCTCTGGTGTTACTTCACTTTTATTATCACTGCTGGTTTCCGGGGGCTGAGCTGCATCTGTCGTCTTATTTACTGGCTGCAATCGTAAAATAATATCAAAATGTATTGTGAAAGATTAATCACACTTGAAGAGAGATGGCAAATAATATAAAGTGACCGCAAAACCAATGAATCACCTAAAGTTCGTTTTGTTTGATTGGGGTTTAACTTCATTCTCCAGTGTATTTCACTTATAAGACGACGTGCCAGCCCAATGGGTGACGGAAACCACCTTGACACCACTGGCAACAAACAAAGACAAGACGGGACAAATACAGGACAATAACAGGATGCAATACAGACACCACAAACAGATCGGCTTCCTGTTCCCCTTTAGCTCTGAGAGCATCAGAGCAACATGAAGCTCCCTCCAACTACCTGCGAATCATCTAAAGTTTTTGATAAAATATCAAATGTGGAAATAAAATGTTTTCAGAACATTATGCTGCTTCATTAGTTTATTATTTATATTTATATTGATATGTAGATGGACATTTGATTTCTACATTTCTAATTGTTCTGCCTCATATGTCTTAGTTTCCATTATGAAAAAAATAAAATAAAAAAAATAAAAAATAAAAACAGACATTTGGAAATAATAATAGAAAGAAAGGCTTACCTTTTCACCTACATCATCTTGTTCATCTGTGACTGGCTCGGCCTTATCCTCAAAATCACTGTCATTAGGGTCTGTTTTCTCTATACGGTCAGTCTGAACAAAACAAAGGATAATCAACTTATTTTACCAAAGAATAGAATGAAGGTTAAATGTACGAATAAAGATACCTAAACCAGCCGTTGTGTGATACACATTTTCCAATTGACAAGGCTCATCTACATGTCTAAAATACTTTAAACACATATATCCTTGTCTGACATTTTGGGGAATCTGTGATCAAGTAAGATTACATTGCTGATTGGTTTAACAATACACCTCTAGATACAACACACATTTTAAAAAGCCATAACATTTTCTCAGGAGACATTATCTCCAGTGATATTAGTGACATTTGTTCCATGACAATTGCTCTGACAACTTTTGTTTCTGTGACATGGACACTCACTGTAATTGTTCAATGTTGTTTTTACAATTCTGACATTCTAAGACTAAACCTTATCAGGGTAAAATGATATGCTGCATATTTATTTACTTTTTTTCTCATTAAACATCTATAGATATTTAAGTCCAAATACAATTTATCATGATCATTGGAGCAAATGTTTCTGCAACAATGGTCAGGGGAGCACCTGACACGAGAACAAATTGTCACAGGAGTGTACTACAGATCTGCCCATAAACTTAGAAGAAATACTCAAGAGTTTTTTTCTTACCATTTTGTGTACTTTTGTGTTACAGCATAGCGGAGAATATTAATTACTGTGTGTTTTATGGTGTCCCATTGGTGTATTTAACAATAATTATGTGTACAAAATACTCCAGAATACACCGGGTAGGCAGGTCTGTACATGTACGTTGCTGGAGCAATTGTTGTCAGATAGAGCAGTTGTTATTTTATTAGAGCTTTTCACTGGAGATATAATGGGCAGTGGAGTTATTCTCACTGGATCATATATTACCAGGGCAATTGTGAGGTTATCCATTTAAAGATGGACAAACAGCCAACCTGCAACTCTCTCTGGTGTTCCTTCAACTGTATCTATAGACAATCAAGGTTGTAACATAATTTACAATTACAGTACCTCTAATTTTTCTTTATCGCTGTAAGAATATGCAGGCTTTGGTGTGTAGTCTTTCTTTGATTTGCTGTCTTGCGATTGGCTGGGATCAGTTGGAAAAAGTGTTTCGATTGATTCACCAGTCAGTTGACACATCAAGATCTTTGCAGTCTTCACCCACTCAGCACACTCTGTCTATTTAAATATTAAAAAAGGAAATGATGTGAAAAGTCTCAAGAAATAAAGCACATGTAGAACATTAAGAATTGAAATATGGACTGTTTAATGCTGTATGATACAGATTGTCAGACTAATTTACCTTCACAGCATTGTGTTAGACAGAGGGGTGTCTCAGTGTCTTTGAGACACCCAAGTACATGTAGCCTTTTGCGACACCCTATTTCAATTAAATTTAACATAGGAAAGATAGGGAAAATTTTAAATTAGACACCCTCATTTATGTAAAATTGGCTTTCTGGCTAACTCTTTGCTTCACAGGTGACAAAAATGTGAACGTGTTCACATGAGATTTGGTTTCAGATTTGTTGCTGACTATCTGTGTTGTTTTATGTGAAGGTGTGACATGGTCTCTGATTGGTTGGTGACTATCTGTTGTTTTATGTGAAGGTGTGACATGGTCTCTGATTGGTTGGTGACTATCGGTGTTGTTTTATGTGAAGTTGTGACATGGTCTTTGATTGGTTGGTGACTATCTGTGTTGTTTTATGTGAAATTATGACATGGTCTCTGATTGGTTGGGGACTATCTGTGTTGTTTATGAGAAGGTGTGACATGGTCTCTGATTGGTTGGTGACTATCTGTGTTGTTTTATGTGAAGGTGTGACATGGTCTCTGATTGGTTGGTGACAATATTGTTAGATATTTATGTGAAGATGTTGAACTGAGATTTAGTAGTGAGTGGTTGCTGACAATCTACCGACAGTCTACCTGTGCTACAGGTGACATCAGGACAGTTACTTTTGAAGCGAATAGAAACTCTTTGTGATTAGATTTAAACGATGTCTGGACCAAAGGTATCTGTAGCTGTGGCATGGTCTGTCATCTGATACCTAGAGTACTCAAAACCATCCACACCTGAGGTAGATAAGTTTGGATTCAAAATGAATATGTATACTAGTGCCGACAATCTTCATTTCAAATTCTTGTATCCAGAGGCATCATGTGATTTTGATTGAAAGATTACTCTGAACACATATAGATAGCACTCTACTGCAAGAAGAGTCAGGTAATATGTCAGGTAATGCTTACTATGTGTGCAGGGTTACCAGGTGCTTTGACTTAGTAGAGCCTGTATACATGTAGATGGGGAGTTTTTACTTGCAACTATAATGATGATTATAATCGGAGTTAATAGAGGAAAGAAATTCCAAAATTTGTAGACTAACATCAGGAACATACTCAGGAACATTTGCTCCAGCATAGAAAACAGAACGTCATGATTTACACATACATGTACAATCTAAGATTTAAAATAAAATCTAAACTAGCTCCCCAGTCTTTTATTGATGTTAATTATGTACAAGTAGTTCTGAGACAATCTTAAAATAAACAGCATTTATTGAATTCAGGTACCTTGGGTACTGCTTGCTGTTAAAAGGTTCTTCCTGTATCATAAATCTCAGATCCTCATACATGTATAACTATGATAACTTATTGGGGAGGCAATTCAGATCTAGATTTTGTTTTAATCAGATATATTACAAACACATGAAACATTTATGAAAAAACAATTCTAAAACAGTTTTTGATCCTGTAAATAAATCTGTCACAACAGAGAACTGGACACGCTATGAAACAAATTAACTGTTTTAAACAAAAACACAGAAAACATGAATTAAAACTGTCAAATAAACAGAAACAAAGAAGAAACTGAAGTCTAAAAGCAATAACACTGCACACTTGTTGGGCTGTTGAACAGCTGTTCATTGCTTACCGATACTCTGGCACTAAACCGTCCACATAGAGTTGGGTGAGTTTGCTGGGTGAAATGTTAAGATAAAGAAAACCACACATTATTTTAATTGATTGGTTGATTTGTTGGTTGCTTGATTATTACACAGTACATTACAGTAATGGAACATTGTGGTCAATGGAAATGCCAAATATTCTGCGATAACGCTTCCAAAGACATCATTCTATTTGACTGCCACACAATGGTCGCAGCAGGAAACTCCTTCCTAACCACCTGACAAAATCTATGTTGAAACATCGACCAAGCATGAAGTTCTAGGTTTTAGGAATGACACTACTTTTGTATTATGCAGCCATATTGATCTGCAGAGTTTAGTGAAAGATAATCCCATCCATTGTCTTAATGTGTGGAAGCAATTTTCCAAGTTTGAATTTGTTCTCTACTGATCCTGCTCACAACATGTACAGGCATTATTGTAACATAATTACATAATAATGGCCATACTGTTTTACAGAATCTGATGAAATTCAATCATATCTGTCGTCATCATAGGGGTTACCAAGTTTGATTGTATGTTTGTTGATTGGGGTTTAACGTCGTACTCAAGGGTATTTCACGACGAAGTGTCCACTTCACACTGCTCCTTGCCTTATTACGGAGGAAAACCGAGAGGAAACCTCATAAAAACCACCCCCGCGATTGCCGGAGCCACATCTTGTGACTCACTCATATACCT
>JAQQZZ010011821.1:0-11533 GCA_030265115.1 Mopalia vespertina | reverse complement strand
TCCCCTGGTTTGCTGATTTTTTAAATACATAAATGTGCCTTGGTGAAAAATAAAGCAAAATTGCTTTAAAACACAAATTTCACTGATTATCGGATGACAAAATTTGTCAAAATCAGTAGCAAAATTAAAATTTAGACGAAAACTGCAAACAATTTGGGAAACCTATAAATAGGTCTGCCTAAATGAAGTTTGCATAACCATGGGGAAACCCTGTTCTGACCGTTCTCCCCAACAGCACAGGCCTGCTCTCATGGGATGCCATATTGACCCCTAATTTTGGGGATAACCATGATAACACAAACTTGTTAAACTATAGTATGCAACAATCAACAAGACATCTTGCATGCCTAAAAAACTTACCATTTCAAAATTCCATACAAAATTTTGCTTTATAGAGCATATTAAGATTGGAAGAGGGATGGTTGGGAACATCGAAAGAAGATTGGAGTCTATTCAGACACCAATTGAAGGATCTTGGTATTCAAGTATTTTTATACAGTGTAAATGTATTTGGTTAAGTTGGTAACCACATATACAGAGAATTGTAGTTATTCTGACCTGACCACAATACATGTGTATTTATTTTATTCTAAAAATATCTTTCAGACTATTTTTAGATCAGTACGTGTATTTTCTTCCTTTATCAATTTCTTTTCCAGTGTTTTCTGTTGGTTTTTCTGTTATTTTTGCCTCCATGGATCCAGAATTGAGTATCTGAAAACTTAAAAGTTTTCAAGTTTGCTCCAGAAACAAAACTCACTTCTGTATGTGACTTTATAATGGAAATGAAAAATAAAACTTAAAATGGTTAATCCAAATTAGCAAAAAGTGGAAATACAATTGGTGGAGGTGCGTACCAAGTTTCATAAAAATAGGGATATAATTTTGGGTTTGTACACCGGAATGGATTGTGGCCATCCGGATGGACCCTGGCCATATCATAATACCCATAGATCCAATTGAGTCCCTGTCAGATAACAGCTAGACTCTCTGAGATTCCAGTTAAACACCCTGAAGGGAGTGAAGGCCATTTTCAACTAATACTCCTCAGGTGCCAGTGTAATAGAAACAACAATCAATTTCTTACCAGGAAATTCTTAAATGGCACAAACCTGTATTAACTGTTTTTTATGTTTCTGTAAGAGGTCTGCGGGATCTGTGAAAAATATCTCTACATCTGGCTTCATCTGAAAGTACAAGAAATAAAATGTCACAGTTGTGGCTGGAGTAGATCTTAAATCAAAAGATTAAATATTTTGTCAATCCAGGACAATCATCAGCCGCTCTCCTACTCCAATATCTATTTAGTTTACCGTACCTGTGATGACAGTGCTATCGTACTGCAGGCAGACCCGCACATCTTACATTTCTCCCCAGCTCCTGTAACATAATCATAATAATACATCTTGTTTGTTATTGTTTGTTTGTTTGTTTTAATGGTGCATGCAGCGATACCAAGCTATTTGCACCGCCTTGTTTGTTCCATATTTATGAAAACTTTATATATCATGTAAATGGTCATAACCTGTAGGTTACCCATAACAACTAGAGATTAAGATCTATTTAGAAACTTGTCTATGAGATGATTCACTGATTTTAATTGATCGACATACCTGTGCCAGTGTGATACTTTCAACAAATATAAACACAAAATTTGTGTTCATACGACTCCCTAATATGACTCATTGATTTGTATTGATTTGTACAACTTATTTCGGTATTTTTTTCCAAAGCCTGTCATAGTCAATATTTAGCAACAGGTTACAGATAAGAATCATTACAAGGAAATATATAATTCATATTGGGTGGGTGTGTGTGTGTTTGTGGGGGGAGGGGATACAGGTCCCCCAAATTCAATGAAAAATAAAATCTATCGAAATCCAGTCAGGTTTTTATCATTTCATCAGAACACAAAATCCCAAATGCCATCCATTTGAAAAGAACTTGTATGATCAAATGCTTAAAATCCTTGTTTTCCACTGAAAATTTTATCTTAGTTCAAAATGAGTGTTTCATTCACCTGCTTATTTTTGACAAAAATACTTGACTGTTTTGTTGGTTTTTTTACATATATGTCATAGGTAACTTTGGAAATAAACTGAAACGCTTATGCTTAAATCATCTATGCCTATGAGTCATTAAATTTTTATAAAAAATATTTTAAAAACTTTATTAATACCATCTTTTAAACACAATTCACAGTAAATATGACCACAGTTGGTTAAACTAAACTTCCTCCCATCTCCAGGCTGATGGAAACAGAGATTACAGTGGACCCAGTCTGCCATATTGATCTTCTATCCTTTCTGAAATCTGCAATAAAACAAATTTATATTTAACCAGATGTGAATGACAAGGGAGATGCACAGTCATATACGGTATAACTCCAAGTGGAAACTTTACCTGTAGGGTTTTTTCTGTCTAATTGCAGAATTGTCCCCTCTCTTATAGCATCCATCGCAATGAACACTCACAGAACAGAGGGTTAGGTTTTGCCATCTATAGGGCTACGATCACTGTTAGGGTTAGGTAAAGACTTAGGTTTAGCTATGCTTCAGTTCTTGAGTCTTCCTAACCTTTAGAAATAGCAGAACGTTACCATGATTCTGCACTTAATCTTCTAATGTATTGTATAGCAATTGTTTGGCCATACATGTACCTTGACTAAAACCATCTCGTTTTCTTCCTTGAACACTCCCGCGGTAATTAGGTCATACGGATTCAACGTTATTTGTGATTCAGAGGCGGGCCTTATTTCTAAAGGTTTGGTACAGCTGCATAGTCAATAAGATACTTATTCACATCTAGGGTGGGTTTAGGGTTTTGTAACGTGTTAGCATTTATAATTCTAAGATTGTGTTGTAGAGTGACAGACAAAAACGAGGCTTTCAACAGCCGACACTTTACAAAACAATCTAACGTTGTTTTTGTCGTCAGGCATTATCAAAAACAAAACGTAAGGGCGGGCCACTTATGTCAATAATGCGTAGGACTGCATTGACTATAATCTTTATCTAGGGCCGTTCTAGATCCAGGTATCGTCATTATATAGCACATGCTATACTGACAGGCCATTCGGACTACATGGATTAAGTGCATTCTAACCCTTTATGTCTAAATAATTCTACCTAGTATAATAGACTATTTCATTCAGAGATACAGAACTTTGCATCTATACTAGCCCTAAATGACGTCTTACCTTCCCCATTTTCTTGTGGTCATTGTATATATCAGGTATTAAAAATACCTGACATATACAATGGCCACAAGAAAATGGGGAAGGTAAGATGTCATTTAGGGCTCCAAAAGACGTACACCATAATAGGCCTACGGAATCCAGTGATGTTAGCGAACCAAGCTACCCAGTTCAAATATATACAAACAATCAACGCCCAGCTACACTTTGAGTTTTTAAGTATAATTTATAAAGTTAATTTGTTTTTAGGAATCTTAAAACTATGTATTGTTTAAGGCCTAAATGAAAATATTCGCAAATGGATACGTACCTTTCTCAGATTTCAGGAAAACAATAACTGCAAACGTATATATCTTTTCGCTCTTTAACAAGAGGAAACTTAATAAGCAAAATATATGAGACTTTCTTTATGAGAAACAGAAGGAGTTAGATTCAAATATGACGCAAAATTTATCCCCGAAAAGCAGACATCCGCGCCATTTTTACTTCAACCGCAGCGCCATCTATAGTTGACAAGAGTTGTCTTTCACTTGTTTATTTACCATTTCGGATTTTATATGCTTGCTGCGAAACCGTGACTGGTTCACTTTTCGTTTAGCACAATGTCGATAATCTGTTTTGGGAGTTGTTTTTAATGTTCTAAACATAGCTCGTATGTAAATAGTAGATTAGCCTGTGTAAAGCCATGGAGCTCCATGGTAAAACTATGGGGGAAAAAGGTAACAGATTTAGAACTTCTCAGATGCTTACAGATGGAAGGTCACTTCTATTTTAAATTTTCTTTTGTTGTTGCTGTTGGTTTAAACTACAGCGCACAGACAATCCGTACCATTTGCTATGATAAGACATGTATATGGAGGACAACTTTTCTTTATTATGAGTGCTGACAACTTTTCTGTGTAAGTGTTACGAGCAGTGGCATAATTTGTATAGTCATCAAGTGCCATATCTAGCTTTTAACGCAGACTACAACTTTCATGTGATAAACTCGCGCCATCACTATCTTACCAGGAAGTGACAAGACGGAGATCTACTTTTAGCAACAGTTAAAAAAACCAGCTGTTAAAACTTTCAAAATGTGTTTTGTGGAAAACAAATTCACATATTATGGTACAATTTTTTGTTTTAAGAATTTATTAGTATCTTTAAAAAAGAATTGCATTGATCTACAGCTGAATCACATCACAGCCTAGTCCTGGTGTATTTAAATATGCCAAGGTCCCGGAAACTCTGGGAATAATTTTAGCAATGAAATGTGATCAGTTCTTTTTACTGATCGATTATAACGTAGCAGTAGTCCGACACCTGACAAGTCCGAAACCCCACAAATCCGACATTCCCAACACGTCTATAAACAGCTATACTAGTCCAACACGATGTGACAGCCCACAAGTCCGTCCGACAGCACACTAGTGGCTAGTCCGACACGGAGGAAACATCACAAGTCCGACAGCTCACTATTCCGACACCCCACAAGTCCGACAGCCTATATACCGACACCATGACTAACAATATCGGCCATGCTGGCATGCTCATATGTAAATGGGAAAATGTCTCAAATGTAAATCTAATCAAACTAAAAAATTCTTCAGAATATCTCGATCTCTTTTCGTAACCTAGCCCTGGGTTGACTGACAACATACACTAACGTGTAGCCTATTCAGAATCGTATGTGAAATAGGCCTACATTATGTTTTTGCAAACTTTCCACAAGTTTGTCCTCAAAATCAGTTTAAATCACATTAAACAATCACGGTAACTATACAGAACAGAAGTGAGCACAGCTCACATACCCCTGCAGATATACGTATTACTGTAATAAATTTAAAATTCAATATAATGTGAATAGTTTTGTATAATGGTAAACCTTTTATCAACCATACAGTTAAGTATAATACTAAACGGAACTGAATTTTTTAATGATTTATTCCAACTTACACTTCCTTGAGTCCTAGGCAATAAGAGAATAGTGTATAATATTATTGTTCACTACACTATAATGAATATGCAGTTTTGAAATCGGGGATGTCGGACTTGTGAGGTGTCAGGAGGCTGTCGGACTTAGGAACTGTCGGACTTGTGGGGTGTCGGACTTGCGGACGCCTCCCGATAGCTCTTAACTTATGCAGAAGAAGGGAGAATAAAAGAAGAAGTTTTTAGTCTAAAAGTCTTCAATAAAGCCTAAGACTGCATTAACGATACCTGGATCTAAACAGTCTTCGTGCCACACCAGTCACTCTGATAGGGCAAAGATGTAGGCCTACAGGAATTCTGTAATATTGTGTTATAAGGTGCATCAATGATTTCGATCACAGAATTCGAATTTTATAACGGTGCAATTTTGAAAGTTTTCGTAACAGGTTTGTACCGTATTTAAGCAAAGTACGGCGTGAAGTGGACAATACATCTTAATATAAGTGAAAAACCTGTAAGACGCTTAGACGTTAAACACCAATGAAACAAATAAACAAAATCTTTTTCCATCACACATCAACATTGTAAAGTCCTCATAATTGATCAATCTGACCATGCTGTCTTCAGGATAAATATTAGTAAGATCTGAGTATACCTCTGCACAACCATGAACCTTTAACATTGGCTAGCTGTAGACTTCTTGTTTCTATATCCAGCTGGCTGTTGTGTTTTAAGTCTTTACACTCTTGTTGTAATTTTTGCGAGTAACATCAAGTGTATTCAGTAGTTTAATTTGTCGATTTGGCTGGCAAGCCGTCACATGAGTGAAATAACCTTAAATTTTGAGTAAACCCCAATCAATCAATCAATCTGACGAAATCACAATGGTAATGGTCACTATGTTGCTTTCAAACAGTCTTTTGGAAGAGTATCAATAGGCATCTGGCCCTCTGGCTAAGGGTAGTTTGTTTGGAAAGAATCAATGCTGTCTTTACTTGTACTGGAGGCAGATTTGCTTTCCAACTCTATCAAAACACTAGTAAAACACCAATCAATCAAGCCTTGTCATGCCAAGTTTGCATAGCAGTAGAGGAACGGGAATCTTCCAACATAGCAAAACACTTCACATTTTGTAATTTAAAAAAAACGGTTTCTGTGCTTGGGTTGTGCAAAAAAAGAGTCATTCATTCTTCTTAAAAAATGTTTTTGATTTTCCTTCATCAGCACACATGTAAATGTTTTTTAAAAAAGTGGTAGACACAGGAATTGATGGTTTATGGTGGTGGTTGGGAGGGGGCTTTCCATTGATCTGGTGCTCTTACAGCTAAGGTTGCGGCAGGGAGGGAGGGAGGGAAGTCCCGGTGGCTGGAAACCTCAATCAAAAAAATAAATAAATCAGTCGTTTGTGTTTGTTAATTCATGTTATAGAGTTTCTGAAATCTGTACAAACTTGAATATTTTGTGTGAATATGAAGTGCATCCACCATGTTATCCCATAGACCTTCTGGTGTTATAAGTATATTGTAAAATCAGGTCATGGTTATCTTTAACAGACACATAACAAGTATTGGGAATAGAAACAAGATATGGGAGCTTCATGTAGCCTTGGTCGAGAATGAGCATCATTTTTTACATAGGGGTCTGCCTCAATTTCTATATGGTACCTAGGTTTGGGCCCTGCATATTGTGTGTGTGATTTCTTCTATAGGTTGAAGGAAATAGCTCAGCGGTTATTATGTCGGACTACTGATCCTCATTCAATGTACTGCTCTTGGGTTCAAGTCCCCCTCATGGACCTCAGTGAGTGTGTAGCACCAGGTAACCCTGGCTATTAGGAGATTAGTTTTTGTGAGGTTTTCTCTCAGTTTTTCACCAGGTATTTAAATAAATTAGAGTAAAAAGTTGACAATACAACGTCATATAAGTGAAATAGTTGGATATTTGTTGCTTCCAAGATTATACAGGTCAGTAACAGACTTACTCACTTGATATCAATGTAGACATTGAACACCAGTGACACACAGTAGGATTACATACAACATATGAATAATCTACTTATGAATACTTACACATGGTTGTATAAAGAAACATTAGATAAACATGCAGATTAATATTTTATGTTATGAAAATTATTGATATAGTAAATAACTAAACTAAATTTAAATAACCTATGTAAAAATCAAAATATTCTAAAATTGGTAGATAATGTACTTTACAGCCAGAGTATAATAACTTAAAGAAGAGTTACAGAACAACTTTAAATACCATTGAGTACAATATTCAACCCCAATTCAAACAAATAAAACTTTCACAAATTGAGCCTGTCATAAGCCTGAAAGACGCTCCAGTACAATGTGAAAACTTCTCAAACAAACAAATGAAATGAGATGTTTGGTTCTGAAAATGCTTTGTATGTGATCACTCCCCCCTGCCACCTCAATACCTGGGCATAAAACTCTCTGCATAGTGAAAATGTGTTTAACATGAAACAGAATTCCTTCCTTGTACTAATTTAAATGGACTAAAGTGAACAAACCACAGTGTGAAGACTAACTGAATAATACTACATAACTGTTGATCAAAGTCTAAACGGTAACAGTTTTAACATTAAATCTTTAACAAAATGACTCAGAATCTTGTAACTAATGTCATGTTTTAAATAACACACAAATCTGTCTCCTGGAAATTGTGCCTTTTAAGTAAGGGCAGTTTGTTTATTGTGTAGCAATGCTGTCAATACTTAGTACTGAAGGAGGATTAATTGTTTAAAATAAAATAGGTTAATATTTTTATATTTATTGTTGTACCAGAGGCATATATTGGTGAAATACACTGTTGGCATATATCTGAAATAGATGAGGGTTAGGACAGAGCTTCCTTTAGCCCTGATACTTTCAGACCTCCACCAGAGTAAGTCTGTAATGACAGCTCTCTTTGATACATGATTTCTTAAGTTAGCAATGGAGGAAGATTGATTTTCCAACAGATCGAAAACATTTAGTGTGGCTATTTACTGAAGAAGTACAAAGCTATCACATTAATGAAATTTCCATCAATACAGCGCCATAAATGAACCAGGCCTCTTATTGATGCAGTTTATAAGGCCACGTCTGCATCCAGCTATACTAAAACACATTGTCTTTGGTGGAAAACCTAAGGCTTGCAGGATTACCTGGTTTCCTGGGTTGCTTTGCACTTTTTTTTTTACAAAACCTTTGTCAAACTTTGGGCTGATTTTCCCAGCTATGTGTGCTGTGTTTCCATCTCACCCTTGCCTTGTCCATTTTGGCTTTTCAGCTTACAGCTTGCCATCTTCAGCTAACTCCAGTCCACGTTCAGCAAGTCCAGTGACAACAGAAGATGTATTGATGAAATTACGGGTATTTATGATGGAGAAGCAATTTGCATCTGACACATCAAATTATCACAAAATTCAGAAGGAGAAACATTCATTGTCTTACACAGGGCACAATAACCCACTGTCACATGGTTTAACCAAGGATAAAACCTTGAAAAAGGACTTTGGTTTAGGACCATATCGAGGGCGCCAAGGCCAAATCCATAAGAAGATAGAAGCTCACATGCATAAGGAAGAGAAAAAACAGACCGGGAAGTACTGTGAAGAGTGTAATAAGCTGCATTATCATAAACATCGTCATCAGGAGAAGGATAATCCAGGAATTCACTGTAAAGAGAATAAAAGAGAAAAACAAACCGGCTTTCTTGGTAACAATGACAGTGGGGAAAGCTCAGTGGTACAGAAAACAAACCAAGGAACTGCAGGAAAAGGTCCAATTATTTCAGAAGCAGTGGAGCAAAAAGATCATGTAGGTTATGGTGAATTTCCAGGACGCATTCAGGGTGATGAGCTATGCGACAATTGTGGACTAACAGAAACTGAAAGTCAGTCAATGTTGAGAGATCACAAGCGGTCTAAAAGTGCTGATAACTTTGACAGTTCTGCTAAACATCAGCTTGACTCCACCAAGTCTGAAAGTTCCTCCAGTGAGGCGAGCTCAAGACAATCAACAATAGAGAGACCAGCTGAGAATCGAAAGAGATATGAAGCTCATGAAAAACCAGAAAGACAGTTGAGAAAGGAAGGAAATCGAAAAGACTCTAAGGAAACGTCAGAACTGGAAGACAAAAGGCCAAGTCAGATAAAGAAACTGATGTGGAAACGAGAAAGTGGCACTGAAGTATAGGAAAGATTGGATTTATATTTTGAGTTCAATGAAGTGAAGAAAATTATATAGGCTTAAATGAAAGGTCAGAATTGGTAGACCTAAGGTCACTAGAGCACTTAAGTTAAGGGGGATTTGACTTGTGTTTTATTTGAATTTAGTTAAGTGAAGGACATTATATAGACAAACCAAACATCAGAAGCGGAAGACAGGACCCAACTGGATAAAGAGCCTGATATTTAGGATTAGTTCCATGTCTCAGTTTGGGTCTTGATTGAAGGTATTATTTGAGCTATTCATTTTGATGACATCCCACATACAATCTCCCTGTTTCTGTTGAGCTTGTTAGATAGTGTAATGCTTCAAAGCCATATTTGATCTGTACAATTATAGTTCTATTATAGTTTTAATAGTGTATTATTTTTTAGGAAAGTGTGTAAGACTTTCAGAACTATCCAATGCTATCCGAGATTTATTCAAGTCCTTTTAATCTGTTGATGTCACAAATATATGTTATAGATTCTCGCTCCAACAAATATATATATTTATATTTTGTATATAAGTCACATCTTCTTGCTTCTTTGATTTTGGGGTTGTTGTTTTTTTTGTTGTAGTTTTTCTTTAAGGGACAGATGGGGTGCAATGTTAGAAATGAATGTGTAGCTATTTCTTTGATAAAAGTGCTATTAACACTTTAACAGGATTCAACTTGTATTAGAAAAATAATCAAGCAAGAGTCACTAGCATCTCACTTTACACTGACTGAAACAATTTAATATTGTTAAAAATGTTGCCAAATAAAATCCCTAATCCGTAGTGCTCCTTTGTACTCAATACATTTCTGTTGTTGATGTTGTTGTTGTTGTAGTACTGTTTCCACAAACAAGATGGGTAAGGAAGACATTCGTCACCTTATTAATGCATTAGCTAAACAAGACAGGAGATAAACAATATTGTGGAATTTTATCAGGGGTTCAGTGTAATAAGAGTTGAGTCCCTTAACATCTTGCCTTAACTGGCCTGTCATGGACAAAAGAAAGAAGGATTTAATCTCTTTCCTTGACTGCTAAAACCCACTGTAGTTCAATCATAAGAATTCTTCATGTAGTCTGACTCTAAATGTATTGGGGATGAGGCCATGTAACATTCTGTATCCACTTAAGTGTCTCAAAGTACATTTCACTTTCACTTTCCACATTTTTGTTGTGGATTTTATTTAATGCCTTAACCTTTACACTTGTTAAGAACCAATAAGCCTACTTCACTGCAACTGTGTAAGGCTTCAGTTTTTGTTTTCAGTGTGTAAACATAACATAATTTTGACAATATCATATGAGTGAGAAAAAAAGCATAAGTATGACATTAATCACTATGAGTGCTTAAAACAAGCGTAATAGCCTATGGTAAAGAGCAGTATATTCTCAGTGTCATGCTGCCTTCACTTAGTATCGCTTGCCTTCTTGTATTTGCTTGAGTGGAGGGAAAGCAGCCCTTTTGTAGCTTCTTAAACACTCCTGCATTCACCATTTTTTCCCAACAGTTTAGTCTTGTGGTTATGTTGACCAGTGATTTCGTTATGAAAGCAGAAATCTGTTGTTGTGTAAAACCATGACTGGTCTTATTACCTGCCTTTGCCCAACATTTGTCTAGTCTGGTGTCTGCTGTGGGCTAGAGCTTCTCCTGTCCTGGCTCTCTTAGAGTCCAGAGGCATGCGACACGAAGCCGATCTGTTTGTGGTGCATCTGTATTGCGTCTGGTGATTGTCCTTGTCTGTTGTCAATGGAGTCGAGGCTTATTTCTTTCACCCATTGGGCTGACACGACGTCAGTGAGTGAAATAACCATAAATACAGCGTATTACCACAATCAATTAAACAATGGTGTCTGCCCTGTTTGTTGTGTGCATGGTTTGCCTCATGATGTTAAACTGACAGACCTCGATATGAGAAAAGCAAACTTCTAGTACTACGTGCTGCAAACAATTTGTATTTTTGCGTTTTGCCAGACTTATACCAGTTAGACAATTTTTGATCGAAAGTAAAACATAAGAGGCTTCTGTGTTCGGTCCATCCTATTTTTGCACGTTAGTATTTTTATTGTCCACCACTACTATAGTAGGGGGGACTTAGAAATGCTACTCGGCTTCCTTCCGTCCGTCCGTCCCAAATGTTTGTGAACACGCTAGCTTGAAAACAAATTCACCGATTAACTTCAAACTTGGAATGTAGCTTTCTCTTGTT
>JAQQZZ010011810.1:0-11534 GCA_030265115.1 Mopalia vespertina | reverse complement strand
ACACAACAAATGTTGGTCGCTGTTGGAAAATAGATGCATGCACCAACACCGTCCAACATGTTTGACGATGTTTGAGCATGTTGGATGACGCGGTCTACATGGTAAAAAAAATGCCTTCCAACACGAGCAAACAAAAGTTGGTCCTTGTTGTCCAACAAAAGTTGTATTCTGTAGACGGGCCTTAAAAGTTTTCAGTGTTGGACGGTTAGAGTGTTCTTGTAACACATACATCATGTATTTAGTATATTACAGTAGCAGATATTTACAGTACCGGTAAATACGCACTATTTACAAGCATTTAACTTACTTTTCTCCTCCATTATAATTCTACCACAAAAAAATCCTTTTCCACTTTTTTCATTAAAATAATCGTAGTGAGTGATAATTAGGAATAACCCCATTTAATATATATAATAGAAGGGAAATTGAACAAAGGAGAAATCTCCTGTGAGCGCATTGCATTCAGCGACAACTGGACCCCTTGGGCTCAAAATGAACCAATTTTTTTAAACGCTTAGAATTAAAAGTTAGGTATTCAAACTATATGTTGGTGAAAAAAATAATTATAAATTCTAAATACAAACAGTTAAATTAGAGCCAATAATTTAGTTACCCCATGATCATGTATTCAACTCGCCTATTTCTGGCACTTCATTTTTAAACAGACTCTACATATTTCAAGACGTATTTCTAGAAAACCATTCATGTTAGAAACTTCAAATTTGTACCATTGTAAAGAGCACAATGTGATCTAGTAAACGGTGCTTCATTTTTTATAAGTTCGTCCTTGAATTTTTTTAATGTTTTCTGAAAGTTGTATTTAACATTTTTATAAGACTTTTCAAGTTGGGACAGACAAAAATATCCACTGGGATCGTTGTAATCCAAATTTTAAAAAAAATGAGGAACCCTTTACTAGTTCAAGGACTATTCTATTCGGTCAACTTATTTATTGAGTCTTGTCGTTATTGCACTTTGAGGAATAAACTATGAAAAATGCAGTCTATTATTTTCTGTGTTCAAGCTTTCCAAAAATATATACATATATATGGTACAGATTGATATTCTTCTGCATCAGATACTAAATACAACGGGTGTTCTGAAAATCGACCAAGGGATCCAGCAAGACCTTAACGCCATGATCAAACAGGTATTCCACTTCACTTATATGGCATAACATGCGAAGTGATTTGCTCTGTTTAATAATTGCTATACCTCCAGTGCCGTACTAGGACAGAATAACTATAAACATAAACACACTAGTCAGAGGAACTCGTGAATACAAGACACTCAAACAGGTTGTGGAATGGTCATAAAGGGAGAACGAAGAATACAACGCCTGTGATCCTGTCAAAAGACGTAAACAAGCTTACTGAGAAGATACAAATCGTTGTATACCAGAGTGACCTGAGCTCTGTCTACGTCCTCGCCACAAGGATACCTAATCTGGATCGTTCGTTTAATCAGACACGTTCCTACAGCTGTCAGTATCGCAAAGTCTAAATTACGATGTTCACATTCTCTCACAAGAGTTATATGCGCCATATTGAAAATTACAATTGTTCGTGTAGATATACTGGTCCCAAGTATCTTTTCGTGATGCTTCAAACTTATTTCAAATTTGGTCCGCTACTATTATTGTAGTAATCCTTTTTATACATTATACGGTAACATGTTTTATTCTTTATAGAAAGGCCGTACCCTCCTAATTGCTTTGTAAGATTATTGATCCTTGCCATACTTTTGAAAGAACACAGTATGGTTTGTTTGAGAAAATATTCCGTCACAAACATTAGATGCATGGACATCATAAACATTAGTCCATTATATGGGCTGAGCCCGTTTAATTAAACCGTCGCCGTCTTACCTCGATGATATACGGTATAATCGGCTTGGTCAAACAAGAGGACCATGTTTTGAAGTAATATTTTGTAAATATGAGCTTATCCCAAAGCTGAACTCTGCGATTAAAAGCTAGATGGTACTCGATGGTTACAAATTGGGCTGATCCATTAGGATAACCAATACAGATATTTATAGAACACATGTAGAAGTTATGCTATCAACACTTATTTCTTAACAATTTATTAATAAGCGTGATGTTAACTACATGGTGTCTCGAATGCTGCTCAATGGTCACAGTTACAAGGGTACTTCGCTATTTTATCTCGGCACTGATACTTATACAGACCAGCACAGGTAATATCGATCCCACACCAAACAAAGGGTGACAAGATTGTTACAAAGAGTTTATTAGAAATTGCGCCCTGTGTTCACAAAATGTGCCGCCTCTTATTTCCCGAGACGATCTGTATCAAACTCACCAATAAAATGGCAGATGATCGAGGGAAATAAAAGATCGTTAAGAGGAACAACAGCTGTTTCCGAAATTGTCTCTTATTATCCGCTTGTCGTGGATTTGACTTGAAGTACCATATAAGTACAAAAAGCACAACGCATGTCAATTAATTTGACAGGCGGAAACTCTTGTTTCATTGTGTTTCAAACACATATATATACGGGTTCGAATCCCGGTGGAGGCAAGCAAATTTTTCTCTCTTCATTTATTCAAAATATATATATGTCTAGAACATAAGATGATTCATCGATTTTAATTAATCTACATCCCTGTGCCAGTGTGATTGCTTTTAGAAATATATGTTCGCTAATATCTTATGATAATCTAAGCAATATGCAGACAACTTAAGAAAATACTGTAACTTAATCCTTCCAATACCATATTCATATCGTCTATAGTTACCAACTGTGGCATCATATAATATATTTGGTGTGCTGTAAGTGAGAGATGGGTTTCATATTGTCCGTTCCTTCAGAGTTCTAGCCAATCAAAAGGCGCTTAGCGGTCAGCCGACTATACATTCGAATGACGTCAAAATGATAAAGGCTCCTAGTTGAACACACAGAACATATAACCCCTCAAGAAGAGGAGACAGCCATGCAAGTACCTGTGGGATTTTTAAATAGATTTAATAATCTATTAGCTTGTTGTTTTGAATCGGTTTTAGTTTTATATGCTAGAATTCATGCTCGAGGCAGGCTGTAGAAACCAGTGATGTATGGTAGGCGTCGCCTAATGGCCTAGACGGTTGTGCTCTCGATTGAATTATAGTTGGTTATATGTAATATCTTTTGACATAATTGAAACGAAATCTTTTTATATGGTTGGCCTGGTGCCAAGCAAACCTAAATACCAACTCCGTTAATCTGCTAACAGTAAAATCGTTTGCTGTCTATCGTTTCACACAAAACATTAGCACCAACGTGAGAATGGAGAGTCTTTTATTATAACTTTTGCACATTTGCAGAAGAAAGTCTTCTAGCTACATATAATCGAGAAGCGGATTAAAAGCGCAGAGATGGTAAATATCGGTTTGTTATATAGACTGATGCCCAGTACAGCTGCTAAACCAGACCCTAACGACATCTCGCGTTAGATCCTTTAAGGTGTTTAACTATTTGACAAGTGGACGTCGGTAAACAAGTGCTGCCTTCGATTCTTACGTATAACATTGGTTTAACTCTTTTGACAATTTTACAACATAAAGTAAAAAGAGCTCAAAATACGATTACAACTTCTAAGTTTAACGACACAAACGTCGTCACTAAAGCATTTGTTCTGGTTGACTCATGGTTTTTTTTTTCGTTATGTATTGGCATGACTTCCGTTTCTGAGAGCTTCGTTCATCAGATTCAATTGAGAGATTTTGGATGGCTACTCTTCATCAGATTTCCAGATGGGTTATTGATTAACCACTTACTGGAGCTCCCGATGAATATTCATTGGCTGGTGGTTCGCCCTAAGCTATGCGCCTGAGTGTCCACCGGGGACACGATACGTCTGATATAGTGTACAATGGCGTGTTGTGAGTTTAATGAGCAATTGGCTCCCAGCCGCCAAATCACAGCACCACATCAACATTTCTTATAGAATCCATGAAATCGTGAACATAAGCTGCAACTGGCGATCAGCTTATTATTTTAAATGGAAATAGAAATGACTATGTCACCTAAAGGCCATCTCGCGCCTGACAATGTTAATATTGAATATGTAAAGGGTTAGTTTATCACTGTGTTTGGCCATATAACAAGAAAACCCAGTCTGCTCGGCTGAAAACCAATTGTCAATGTGACTTATTATTGCTGGGATTTTATTTTTAAAAAACGCTTTGAAGTGTTTGGTCTAGGCTTAACTGTGGGAAATGGCATGTCGCCGTGACTAGTTTGAGGCGACCTCAAACTTACTTTCTCTGTCCAACCTAAAACAATTTTTGTTTAATAGAACCTACCTACTTTATTGAATGTATGTTTGTTCGATTGGGGTTTAACATCGTACTCAATGGTATTTCACTTCTATGACGACAGATTGTCAATTTCACACTGTTCTTTGCTTAAATACGGTGGAATAAAACCGGCAGGAAACCTCGTAGAAACCACCCCGCGATCGCCGGAACCACATTGTGTGACTCACTTATATTTATATATTATGGTTTACAGGCGGACGCGAACTCGTGGACGGTACATCGAAGTAGGATTAGTAGGCAGGCACGTTGACCACTGAGCTACGGCCGCGGACTTTGAGTGCACGTAAAACAGTAACAGTCCAAGGGAGCTTTGATGCACACACTCCAGCTTTGGGTCGAAGAGTTTGAAACAATTCAACGTAGGCCTATAGGATGTAAAAGGGGCTCTGCTTTTACAGTATTGCTTTCAGTGTATAGTTCCTAAATTGCTATTGTGGATTGCGATTTTGTTGGTTGTGCAGACATCTATATACTGATACATCTTCATTTATTCAAAATATATACTGATACAGATGTCAGTAAGTTTAATGTTATTTTTGTAAAGAAGTGATATAATAAAGTGTGAAGCTCTGACAATATTAAAATGATCCCAATATCTGCTGTCTATATTTAGACAAAGGTCCTGATGATGTGATCAGAAGAGATAATCACCTTGAGAATGGACAGAAACCTGTTTGATGCATGACAGGTTTTACTCCAGCTGGTCATTGCCATTTCAATATGCTTCACAAACACATATCGCTTGGTAGATAGTAGTCCTTTAGTCTTTCCTCGTGAACTGAAAGCCCATGTCTATATCGATCATCAATCAGGCTTCTTCAAACTTCCTCTCTACTGATCAGGAAGCTCCAATTACACGTAATTATTTCCGGTTGACTACTCACTTGTGAACGGATGTAAAAGAATTCGTCCACCGAATTAATGCAGCTCCAAACTGAATGTATAACCTCTGCACACCGATCTTTCACTGAGTGTTTCATTCGCTTACGCCTCCTCGCCTTAATTTTACCAGAATAATTCCTAGTAAAAACTCCCCCTCCCTCCATCAATGAGAATACGAAAATTTGAACAGAGTTATTCACCTCGTACTGTACCACAGAGCCCCAGGGCCCGATATCTCCACTTCATTCATGCTGAAGGATGGTCACTCTGTTGGAAACCGTTTCTTGTATCTAATAAATCCAGGGTCTGAATAAGACTAAGTACTAGATTACAATTGGAATTTCTTGCAAGGCAATCACATCGTTCAGTCAGACGAAAAACAAATTAAATGTTTTTTTGTTCCATCTGGTCTTCATTTGGTTACCATATGTATGGTCTTCATTTGGTTACCATATGTATGGTCTTCATTTGGTTACCATATGTATGGTCTTCCGAGTTAAATTATTATATTATTATACCATTGTATAAGATATCAATGGCCATATCGGCTATGCTACTGTCATTGTATAAGATAGTATTGTCCATGTCGACTATCCACTTGCATTATTTTTTATTTTTCCAATCACGAAAATAGGAAGAATCGGGGAACAATGACATGAAGAGCAAACGTAATGTATGATATGACGCAATTTTACGTTCAGGATTAGATATAGAATTCATGGAATCAAAGTTGGAATCCAGAGTATACATTTGGTCTGCTCTTGGTATAGGTTAGTAGTATAGAGGGAGCAGCTCAGGTCGCATTTGCTATTACATAATATGGCACCGGACAGTGGCGGCTGTGGCGCCGTGGCGTTGTGTCACATGCCGCATGTGCCACGACGTCATCGACGTCATGACGCCACGGCGTCACTGCGGCGTCACGGCGATGTTCTGCGGCGTTCTGAGGCGTTTTTATTGGTGGCATGACATGGAAAAAGACGAATGGTTGGTTTGTATCCTTTGATCCGAGTGAATCACACGGCATTGACTGAGTCGCTGAGGTTTACTGGTCTTCGTTGTCGGTGCTCTGCATGGGGTATTCTGAAGGTAACACTTGGTCGAATAGCTCCTTTATCCGCACAGCGTTACATAACGCTTCCCCCGATGGGATCTCGAACATCTCTTCCAAACAACGCTTTGTTTTCATGACTTCTCGGTGTATAGGATACGGTTGCATGTCGAAACAACGCATATTCAGGCGAAGATATTCGTCCCGGATCGACTTACGAATGTCGGGTAAGATGGTTCCGTAGGCTTTTTGCATGGCAGCTTTGTCCATTTCATCGCCTGCTTCTTCGATAATTTTATCTTTAAAGCTTTCGAGAACGCTGCTGACTTTGTCATCCCAGATATCAGCGGACGGGGCGTCATCAGCGCCGTCATCTCCGCTTTCGGCATCGCTGCTCTCGTTCGAATGAGAAGATACCGACGTATTTACAATGAAGGCCTTCTTCTCTGTCTTCTTCTTCATCAACAATAGTATCATCTTGAACACTACTATGATCATATTCTTCTTTGCTTTCTTCCGGAGGCTTGATTAATTTATGACGCATCCTATATATCGCACACAAAAGACATCCTTCTTGTTCGGCTGTAGACCCACGACTGAGCGAATTGAAGGACATGAGCTGGTTTAATGCTCAAGACTGTTTACCTACGTCACCTTCCGCGGTAGGCGTCTGCGGCGACATGCGGCGACATGCGGCGTCGATGGCGTCGCATGACGGTGCAGAACGCCATCGTGACGCCGCAGAATACCGCACGACGCCGCAGAACGCCGTCATCACGGCGTCGTGACGTCGCACAACGCCGCACAACGCCGCAATACGGCGTCGTGGCATATATGGCGTCGTGGCACATGCGGCATGTGCCATCGATCCCATCGACGCCGCAGTACGCCGTCGTGACGGCGTCTTGCCTCATTGACGCCGTGGCGTCGTGGCGTCATGTGGCCGCCATGGTGGTGATGTGTAGCTAAGGTAGATCACTCCTCCTGTCATTGTTGTAACCTCACAGCACCCCATGTCAAATCAAGTCACATGTCTTCAACTCTTTCAACTCGTGCGGTGATACCCATCTGCTTCCCTCACTTGATAAGTAACAACCCTTCCTTATGATGTAATAGCAAATGCTAGCCCAAATGACGTAGGTTTCGCCCAAAGCATCACGGGAAGACACCCACACCACCCCATGACAGCACTGGGGTCAACCCTCCCCCAGTCAGTCGTGTGCTGTTACCCATCCGATTCCCACTACATGATAAGTAACAACCCTTCCTTATGGTGTAATAGCAAATGCTAGCGCAAATGCCCGGATGCACATCGAGCAAAACATCACGGGAAGGCAGTCCACCTCCCACAACAGCACTAGGGTCAACCCTCCCCAAAATTCAGTCATTGACTTGTACATTATGTAACTGCCAGAATTCCTAAACAAGCAGACGACACACTTGTCATGCACACCGGTGACCCCTGACGACGTCATCACGTACAACCTGTGACGTAACGTCAAGGACGCTGCTCTCCCCGCTCTTAGTTCTAAAAAACGTATAGTCCTTACTTATCATGTACTAAGCTACACCTTAGTACATAATAACGTGCAATCCTTCTTTCTGTGTAATAAAATAGTACAACATTAATAGTAGTCCGGAGTCAAAATGGCTCCGGGCTACTATTTATGTAGTAAACAATTATTACTTGATAACGCATAACTCTTCCTTATTATGTAATAGCAAATGCGACCTGAACTGCTCACTCTATACTACTTTGGTTAGCATACTAAACATATAAAGTGCGCTCACATTAACATATTAAGGGTTAATAATATTTGTTTGAAAATGAACACACCGCGGCCTAACATGTACTATGTTGTAGTTTTTTTACTATAAAAGATAGTCCAGCTAAGATTTTACATAGAATTATTTCGATTCTGATCTTTTAAGAAAATTCCAAAATACCACCTAAATAATGTTTTTAATGTCACAAATAGTGGAAACTTAAATAAACTGAACATTTAACAACGGTTTTAATCAAGGGGACAATTTGCATACAGTCAGAAAAGTATAATCTTAGGATAAAAATAATATGTGAAAACTAAGTTCTACATAAACAAAAACTATAACTCTTTTTTAATCAATGTAGAAAATCCAACATGTTGGAAGCTGATAGTTCAAAAGTCTCTTGAACATATTTGGTTGATTGTGGTTTAACGTCTAGCTTAAGGGTACAGTTCACTTATACGAGTACGGATTGTCCACTTCTAACTTAAATATACGGTGAACACATCGGAGGAAACCTGGTAAAAGCTACCCTCGGCGATAACCGGAGCCACCTCGTGGGACTCCTTCGTTTACCTTAGCTCCACTGAGGACTCGAATAAGTCAATGCAGAGTAGCTCGGAATAAACCCCTTGGCTAGAGAAGATGCGAATAAGTGGGCGCTGCATCTAAGGAGGATCAATAGTCCAACACGCTCACGACTGAACCACAGAATCGGATCCAAACATTGCTTTGAACTAGACCTAAATATTTGCCCGGTATTGTGAATGTTGCTGCGCGCGTGGTTCTGACAAAATCCTGAACCAACAGGTGTCCATTGGTTGATCTCAATGATAGAGCTGAATCACTGGGATATGTATGTTGTCTATAGAGGACTGATACGTTGATCGTGTGTAAACCCCACAGTATCCTTGATGTGTAGGTCTTATGTCTGATTTCCAACAAACCCTTATTAAGATATGATTTTAATTAGATTGTCATTGTATGAAAGTCTGTATTATTGAAAAAATATATTAAAGGGAGTGCATTAATTAATTCACATTATAAATATATTGCATGTTAACCAAATCCACCAAAGCAAAACTTTTCGCTGAGTGGTCTACTACAGTGTCAGTGCCTGACAAAAAACGTTGTTATGTTAAGGTATGTCATCCGGAAATGTGACAAACTGCTAACAGCACAAAAAATAGGATGACGGTTGGGAGGAAGCAATCTGTTGCTCTGGGAGTTATGGTGAAACACAAAAATTCCGATCGTTTTTTTATTGTTTTTACCCCTCGTGATCCAGTCTTGACTTTGTTGTCGGTGACGTCAAGGGTAGTTTCCTTCAACCATCGGGATGGCACATATCCCTTCGTATGACTGAAATAACCTTAAGTACTGTAGCTCCCTTTCTTTCAAACAACAACACGCCCAAGAGGACATAACGTCGTGGTGAAGGACAAGCAGGAAAACGCATCGAGACAAAAGCTGACGAGTTTTGCCCCTTTTAATTCATTTTAATTAGGCATAAATGAGACGGATTGAAACGATTTAGGAATGACAGATATTTGTCATTTAGAAGCGAACATGTTTGCGCGAATTGCAGTCATCTTAAAAGACGATGAATCCAATGTAGATCTCTGTGTAGAAGCTTTGCGACTCGCTCACAATACTTAATACCGATGTGTTAATCTCTTACTTGTGAAGGCAAATACACAAGGCTTGCGTGTTTTGGATAATCTCCACGAATACACTTTACGTCGAAGAAGGAAGCGTTTTTGGTTTTCTCTAATCTAGTCTTCTAACTTGCATAATAACAATTATAAACAAATAGCATGCGCCGTTTCCTGTATGTGGTATGGACGTTGGCCATTCCTGTAACATAACGAGATCATGAAAATCGCAATTATATAGGACCTATAGGTATAGAGATAACTATGAGTCTATCTCAACTGTCCAGTTACAGATATCAACAGAATAATTATATTTTACAAATACCGATATATGAACAACATTATGTTTTACCGATGACGATTTAGTTCGACATCACCAAATACAAGGTTACCATAGCAACATAGTTTTTGCAGTTGGACAGGAAAGCAAACGTCAAACATATTCGACGATGCGACAAATTCCATCCACATACAGCTAATAACAAAGCCTAATTGAGCATAGCAGGTGACAATCAGTAAAATAGGCCAGTAATGACTGTGATATAGAGTGTGATTGGTGTAAAGTAGTGCTGCCTATCACAATCAACTCTCATATAATGGGTGCTGTCTGCAAGCACTTCAACATTACAAAGTTATTACGAACATTGAGTAAAGACGTAAACATCATCGGAAACGTTGAAAACCCGGACTGAATCAGCAGACCAAACATCTCGTGTCGGTAATATGCCCTATTGGGGCATTAGGTAGACTTGGTGAAAACATATATAAAGCCTTGGGGATGTGATTTATTTAATAGAACTAAGCATGTGTTATTACTCTATTGATGCGTTGTTATAATATTTACGCACTAGTTTCATATCAAACATACATGTATATAGTCATGTCGGCACAGATACTGTTTGCTTCATTTATTTACCCGACGTAGATCAACGAGATAAAATCGCAATTAGGCCTACATATCATTGGCCTGCATTATTGTGGGAGGAAAGCAGGGAGGGATCAAGCCAGAAAACCCACGACCATCCGTAGCTTGCTGGCCTCCAATCCACATACGGTCCTCGAAATTCCAACCTCGCGGCTCTAGGGCATTAACTACACTCTAGATCACTCCGCCACGGAGACTCCTTACTTTCCCATTTACCTCCTATAAGACCACTAACGTAACTTAAGGAATGTCCGCCTAACGTTAATAACCAAGCGTTCCATGAGTGCTTTGTGCCGACGCGCTGTTTGGTAAATGGGCAAATTATGCGGACCTGTTCAAGGCCATGGATACTATAGAGTCCCCTTTGGCGAAATCATCAGCTGGTTTTGGTATCGTCTATTATAGTCGGTATCGCACACACCCGAAGTTTGCCACTGCAATCTCAAAATACATTGTGCTATCTCGAAATAGAAAATTCGCCGGATAACAGCGTCATTAACTAGGAGCCTAATCAAACTGGTGAAACATAGTCCTGCGTCGTTTTCTTGATCTGGTGTATGCAGCTCTCTAAACGGTCAATCTATAGCATCTTCCCGAGGCAAGGCGGAAAAGAAGATCGCATTAAGCCTCTCTTCCTTTCTTACCTGGTCTCCATAGGCGATAAAACCTGAGTAAGTTGCAGTTTACGCAGCTACTTTTGGATGACCTCTCTTTACTCTACCCAATCAGATTGGGGCTTTCTTAGAATAAGAAAGAGCCGGTCTTAACACAGGATGACAAGTAGGCTATACATGTAATATACATGCGCGATCTTAGCCCCATTGACGAGTCCTGACATCAACACAGACATGTTAATTGGCAGTGGCGCCACGCTTGTTTATTGTATCGACTTTGATATGTAAACGCCTTTTTGATTGGCCTACGTGTTTCTA
>JAQQZZ010011799.1:0-11535 GCA_030265115.1 Mopalia vespertina | reverse complement strand
CACTTAAATGAGTGTAGTAGATTTAAAGAAATCTTGTGGATCCCTTTACGGTTCTTCAGTCATGGCTCTGGTGGAACCCTTTATGGTTCTGTATGGAATCCTCGCAGCAACTGTTCTAACTATTTCTCCCTTTCTTATTATACCAAAGAAACGGTTTTTGTCGTTATGGTTCCATACAGATAGATCCATCATTTCTAAAGAACCCTCAAAGGACCATTGTTCCATACACGAGTGTATGCAGTAATCAAGGCATAGCAATGTATGTTTTTCAATCCAATTAGTCGTCCCAGATGTTCCTTATATTGATCTAGAATCCAGTAAGTGTGTTAAATTTAGCAGAAAAGCAGGTTTTGGAGACATTGTCACGTTTCTCTCGGTGTACAATTAATTGATTGACATGTCACGGGGTTATGTTGATATAAGGTAGGCTTGTGTTCCCAGCGATCTTAACCTCATCCATCACAAGTAACACCACGCTAACTGTCAGTCAATATAACAGGGCTATTCGGGTTAAAAGAGAGGAAAATAAGATTCTATTTGTCAAAAATAGAAAGAACACACCGTGATGTAATTCATATCCCACTAAGAATAGTTTCAAAGCATCAAGGCAATTCATCAACCTATTCTAAAGCACCATGCAGCCAGATCAAATTAATCGGCAGCTGGCATTTTGTCAAATATAGTTATAAAAATAAAAAGGGATTATTCTCATTTGCGGATTGATTTTTGGTTGACTGTTTGGTATTGGCATAGAAATGTGAGTCCGGGTTTATGGTTAGTGTGTAATATTAGCCTAATTAAGTCAAATTTGATGCATGTAGACAATCGATAGATGCGTTATTTTCATTCTATAGTTGACTACAGATGACCCCTATAGGCCTTTTGGTTGGTTTCTGAAAAATTACCCCATCATGATATGTCAAACTTTGGATTGTGACCTCGGGGAAGGTGGATTAACAGAATGTTAACCGCCAGTCAGTACTGCAGGTCTATCCAGGTAAAACCACTATTTGAATTGTTATATGATTGGACGACTACAACAATTAATCACATCATATTAAAATCCAAATGGCGTAGACTATTTCAAAATCTTTCTACAAAAGCTTCACACTGCCAGCCAACCCGCTATCTGTTTCTTTTTAAATCTACGCCTTGTCAACATTCTCCTTTGTCGCCTTAGAAATGGTTGCAGTGTCTTATAGACATGTATACATGTACAATAATTAACTAAGCATCACAGTCATGAGTCATGTTAGAAGCAGAGTTCTGTATCTCTTATAGTCTATCATACAATGTAACCATATTTAGAGATACAGAATTAGGTTGCAGATAACTATGTAATTTCAATTTTTTTTTTAATTACCAGCTGTTATGGGTTCTATTAGCTCTGTCCAATAATATTTGATATACTGATCTACCAGACACATTTTATATGTCAAACGAGACTTGAAATCGTCCATTAGCTTTGTTTAAAATACAAAAATGCGGTTCAGGTATCTGTTGTTAACCCGCCATTTGTCTCTCTTCCACTGGCACTATAGACTTGAAATTTAAGTTAAAGGTCCTGTAACTTCCACTTTTTATGCATGTTTACCTTATAAAAGAATACAGAAATTATTCGATTGGGATATTACCCCTGTAATAGGCCGATAAGTCTTCTAAATTCACGATTTAGCCCTACTTCAAATTCCACTGTAGGGAAATTACACGAATAGAAGCGACCAAAGTCACTAGCTATAGACTCGTGTGTGATTGTGGATTTCACGACGAGACGGTTGAACATTGCTTGTCTGAATGCCTACGGTGTACTGTACAGAGAACGATTCTAACAGACAATTTTTCTTCGACCTGTGAAATATATGATATGGTGCTGTGGACAAACTAACCTCTGTTGAAATTTGCAGTTGAGCTTAGGGTACATTCTCACATTACGGTATGAAGTAACGATTTCAGGGGATTCCCCTTATGTGCTGAGTGTTGATAGGTCGTGACTTATTCTATCAATACTCAAATCTATTCATCATAAAAACAAACCATTTCGTGAACAACTATATCTAATTACCTCGCCATCAAAAAAATCTATTACACGGCTCAATAAACTGAATGAATTATTATCCGATTCACAAAAATATTCTTCGAAAAGAAATTCAATAAGATAAAAGAAACTAGGAATATTCTGAATCAGTTGATGTATCGTAATAAAAACTATTCTTTATCGGATACGTTCTTTATAAATGACCAGCAAATGTGTCATAAAACTCAATTTGCCAACAAATTTAATCCCTACTTTGGTTTAACCGCAGAAAACTTAAAGGTAAAAAAATCTAAATTCTCTAATAAGCTTCAGTGATCTATTTACACCTAAATCAAATGACAACCACTTTCACATAGTTACTTTCGTATTGGAAGCAAGCTTCCTGTTGCCCTGGTGCTCTCAGAGTTAAGGGGCAACGTGAAGCCGGTCTTGTGAGGTCTTTGTACAACGTTCAGTGAATGTCCTGTATTTGTCCAGTCTTTTCTTTGTTGGTTGTCAGTGGCGTTGAGAGAGGTTTTCTTCACCCATCGGACTGGCACGCCGTCATGCGAGTGAAACAACCTAGGTCACAGCATTACAACCCAGTCAAACAAAACTTTATCATAGTTACTCCTTCTAAAGCAGTCCGCCATCGACCATCTTGAACCCCCGCTGCAGGACTGGACGGAATACAATCTCCTCATTAAAACTTAATTCCCAATTCATCTCTAACACACATCCGAAATCTTTCATTTCACAGTGTGAATGTACTGTATATTGATGAATTCATTAAATATCATGTTATATTGGAATCATCAGAAACAGCAATATTAACAGACGTACCCTTCTTATTCTGTATCACTCATCAATCTCGCCTTATTCGACTAATGCAAAGTCTGTATTGGCAATACTAATTAAACATGTATGGTTGAAACGCTTCAACTAATAGTTGATTGATTGTTGTTCAAGGCAACGCTCATTCATATGGGGACTTCTTGTTTTCTTATCTCCAACCCCAGAAACATTCAGTTTCCTGGTTTTGTTGGTTTGTTTGATTGGGGTTTACGTATTGCATAAATGACAGATCGTCCACTTTTTGCCTTGCATCACTTGAATACAGCGGCAAAATCCTTGTAAAAAACACCCCAAGTTTGTCGCAATAAACTCGTGTCCCATGAGGACTCCTTAACTAGTGAGCATTTAAGAACTATTGGAACTCCGACGCGCTCACCACTAAGTCATTTATTTAAGACCCTGTCAACAACAGTAATAATAAATACAAAGCAAATACACAGCTTAAGCAGGTGTTTTGTTGCATGGAGACGAGTACTTCATCCATGCGATTACTCTCGTCTCCGAAGTTGTTCTAGTGTTTGTCGAATCTTATTAAAATCAGATCTCGAAAACGCTCCCCGTGTTTTGTTTGTCGCTATATGGAGATCTAAGGCAATCGCTCTACTTATACTGTTCAATTAGATCAAGCTTACTGGGTTTCACCAAAGGTAACAATTTCAGTTGTCCAATAAACACACAGATAACACGGGGCCATGGTAAACATCAAATTCAGCCAAAACAACCAGAAGTTGTCCGATTTTCTTGTGTTGGTGTTGTAAGTCGCATGTAAACGGGGGAAGATGCACTTCCACTCCAAGTTTATTATTTGAATGGTGTTTGTTGATTCTGCGTACATATATCCGTTGGTCATGTAAAAATACGCTGTCGGGAAACTTCGGTTCGTCGGCGGAAATCTTCGGCTTTTATAAACCAAAATTGATAAGCAGCTCTGTGATTGGTCAATTTAAGAAACCAATCGACATTGTAGGTGGGGTGATTACGTTAGATCTCAATATAGCGACAAACAAAACACGGGGAGCGTTTTTGATATCTGATTTTAATTAGATTTAGTGTTTGTCACACATACTGTTCAAATGCCCCACGTTGTTATATTTGTGTGTTCTCGAGTGTTGGAGATATTAAATAATTTCCTCAAAAGATGTTTGTTTGTTTGATTGGGGTTTAACGCCATACTTAAGGTTATTTCACTTACATGACGGCGTGCCAGCCCAATGGGTGAAGGAAACCACCCTCCACACCACTGACAATAAACAAAGACAATATGGGACAACAACAGGATGCAATACAGACACCACAAACAGACCAGCTTTCTGTTCCCCTTTAACTCGGAGAGCATCAGGGTAACGGGAAGCTCCCTCCAACCACCCGCCTCAAAAGGTGAGATGCTGACAGCTTGAATATTCTTTAAAGCAGATTGCCCTTAAAGTTTCTTGAGATAATGTGTTATGATAATTGTGAATAACGTTAAAAATCGGAATATTATTATATTCATTTTGATATTTATTTATTGATTGCATTCCCATAGTTACATTATTATACAGTTGATAATGGAAAGACTTCGGGTATCACATGGAAACTCAAACAATGGCTTGCTGTCACATTAAAAAGAATGTAATCAAAGTCATTTATAATGAATTGTGAATTCAGCATATTTGGAAATGATATCGTTACAATCAGACAAACTTACTGCCTATAATAAATGACATTGCAAAGAGTGCACCATGTTAGGCACATCACAAAACATAGACAGTTACAGTTCATTTAAAAAAAGCATATACAAACAAGATACAAGACAATCACACCTTTCTTAATTCACAGGGACCCATAGTATTAGCCAGAAATCAAGAAGAGGGTGTCTCAATCACCATTTTGACAGAAACAGGGTCTCATTTTACTGTTCCTTATCTTTACCATGTTAAATTTGACTGAAACTGGCGGTCTCTCTGGCTAACACTATGCAGAGACCCATAAAAAGATCAGCTTTGTATTGATGGTCATTAGGGTTTAACCCTGTACTTAAGGTTATTTCACTCATATGGCGGCGTGCCAGCACAATGGGTGAAGGAAATCTCCCTCAACATGGCAACAAAGACAGTAGCAATACAAAGACCTCACAAACAAATCAGCTTCATGCTGCCCCTTAGCTCGGAGAGCAATAGGGTAACAGAAAGCTTCTGCACTCAAATTTGGTTCATACAATTAACATAAAATAAATATTTGTAAAACTCATAATATTGAACAGGTCCAATTTATGTAAATAATATTAGACAGGTCAATGTTTGTAAGAGATCAATTTTGGAATTTGCGTCGGAGATCAGTATTGGGTAGGTCCAAGTTATGTAGAAGATCAATATTGGGCAGGTTTATGTTTTTGTGAGATTGTTTTTGTAAAAGTTGCATCTGAGATCAGTATTGGGTACTAGGTCCAAGTTATGTAGGAGATCAATATTAGACAAGTCTTTGTTTGTAAGAGATCGATTATGGAAAAGTTCCGTCTGAGATCAGTATTGGTTAGATCCATGTTGTATCAGAGATCAATAAAACAGAGGTTTAAGTTATATCAGAGATCAATATTAGTCGGATCATGTTGTGCCAAAGATCAATATTCTGCAGGTCCATGTTGTGTCAAAGATTGATATTGGACAGGTCCATGCTGCATCAGAGATCAATATTGGACAGGTCCATGCTGTATCACAGATAATTATCGCAGTTCCAGGAACCCTGAAGTTGTATATACATAAAATACCTTATGAAACTGGGTTAATCTAATCTACATCAGTCTTCAACTGAAACGTATTTTGAGGACAACTGATGTTTTTTTGTCAAACTGAGGTTATTTAAACTACATCAAATGCACCTCCTAAGTATTAATAGGAGGTCCATTTGTGTTCTTTTGTCAAATTGGGGGTTATGGTGTCTACATCAGACTTCAACTGAACACTTCCATGTAGTAAATTTAGGTATGTGTTATTAAACTGGAGGTTATCTCATCTACACCAGACTTCTACACGACACTTCCATGGAGTAAACTGATGTTTTTTTGTTGAACTGGAGGTAATCTGTTCTACACCAGACTTCTACACGACACTTCCATGGAATAAACTGATGTTTTTTTGTTGAACTGGAGGTAATCTGTTCTACACCAGACTTCTACACGACACTTCCATGGAGTATACCGATGTTTTTTTGTTGAACTGGAGATTATCTATACCAGACTCCTACCCCCCTATGACTTCTCAATTCTCGATCTCAAATATACAAGACTTACAAGTGACAAGATCTAGTAAACAAAATTATCGTCAAGTGGGAAAAGTCAAAGAATTTTCATTGCACAGTTATTAAAATCATAAACTTCATCACAAACAGGAAGTAAATATACAAATATGCTTGTTATGTTGACTGAGGTTTGTAAATTATGTATAAAGGAAATTTTACTTCCATGAGACTGTGCTAGCCCAAAGAAGGAAACAACCAGGCCTGTGCTGTAATCTTTTCTAGCAGAATCTTAAAATTCTTATTGGTCCTCTAAAATTTTGTGAGATAACCTAACATTTACATTTGTCCCTGCTTTGCAGATTCTTAAATACATGCATGGGCATTTAGGAAAAATAAAGCAATAGTGCTTTATAATACAAACCTCATTGATGATCGAATTGACAAAATTTTTCAAAATCCGTAGAAAAATGCAAATTTAGATGACCACTGCAAACCATTTGAGAAATCTATCCTCAACAGCACAGGCCTGAACCACCCTCACCAGTCTCAACAAACAATGATAAAAGACAAGAGATACACAACACATGGTGCAATAGGACAAAGTGTAAGAACGTGTGCTCAACACTCTGTCTTCATTGTCCTTTACCTATAAGAGAAGCAGAGTGCATGAAGCCATACTCAGCTACCCTCTATGCACACATGCAATTTATTTTTTTGTTTTACATCTTTGGTGAGCATTTACATCACTATTTTAGTTAGAAGTGACATGATCTAAATATATTATTTACAGACAAAAGGGTGATTTTTAAAAAGCTATCGAATTCCCCTATGCATCATAGCTAGACTGCTAGTGGCTTTGCCAGATTTGGTGGCTGTTGTCTTTTTCACTTTCTCTTCTGCGAAGCATTTCCAGAGGCGGAGAGTTTCATCTGCGGCAGCACTCATCACCATTGTACCATCAGCAGACATGGCCAGGGAAAGAATACGAGCTGTGTGACCTATTAACATAAAAAACATTTCCTGGTTTAAACTTGTTAGACTGTAGACCATTGTCACAACTACAAGAAACAACAAGATACACATTAATAGTTTCTATATTTTGAGTAAATAAACCAGGATTTGTTTAATTGGGGTTTAACGCTGTAGTCAAGGGTATTTCACTTATATGGCGACGGATTGTCCATTTCACACTATTCCATTCCAAATTACGATGGAAAACTGTGTGGAAACCTCGTAAAAACCACCCCCGTGATTGCTGGAGCCACATCTTGTAACTGACTCATATACCTGATGGTCAACAGACAACATTTCCTGGTTAAATCACGTTAAGATTGTAGACCCATGTCACAACTGGAAGAAATGACAAGACATGCATGTTAATTTTCTATATTTCGGTGTATTCAACCAGAATGATGGTTTAATCAGACCATCTCACCCTCCAGAATACACCAGGTAAGCAGATCTGTTTAATAAACAGTACTATATAAACTTAACATGCATATCTGGCTTTTTCTTGGAGTTTTCACATTATTATTCAGTGGAAATCATAGTTGATGGATTGATAGATTGAAACCCATATTTTACTGATACCTGATTGGGGTTTAACGCCATACTCAAGGGTATTTCACTTATATGATAACAGGCCCTTCACATTGTTCACTGCCTAATTACAATGGAAACTGGGAGGATGTTTTTTTGCTTGTTTGATTAGGGTTTAACGTCATATTTAAGGGTATTTCACTTATAAGATGACGGATTGTCCACTTCACACTGTTCCTTGCCTTATTACAGTGGAAAACTTTGAGGAAACCTCGTAAAAATCACCCCTGCCATTGCCAGAGCAACATCCTGTGACTCACTCATATACCTGAATGTCAACAGATGGACTCTATCCCGTGAACAGCACAGCGAAGAAGGATTAGTAAATGTACATGCTATCCACTAAGCCAAGGCCCGGTTGGACAAGAAGCAGAGTTTCAATACTAGGGGACAACACTTTTTTTTTGTATTTAACAGTGTGACAAAAAACTTAGCTCATTGCACTAGTTAAACAAGTGTTTTCACGTGGGTTGGCCAGTAGCTAAAAAGGGAGATAAATCTGTCACTCATATAACTGGCAGTACCACCTATGTCATTAACTTACCATTAAATTTTTCTAAATATTCATACCACATTATTATTAGCCAATGGTGAAGGTGACAATTTCAGTCATAGGAGTACATATTTATCTCCCCTTTTGACCACTGACCAACCCCATTAAATTATATTGTTAGTTGTCAATGATCTAGGTGGCAATTTCAGTTATATGAGTAACATAATTATCTCCCCTTTTGACCCCTGACCATGTCTGAACAACCATGGCCATTTTCGTCCCGTAAATAATCTCTGATGGAGTGCTCATTTCAATGGCCATCGTAACAATATAGAATATTCATAGCTACACTGTTTGAGACACATTACAGTTTGCTCTGTTCCCATGCTGTTTGCTGTACTCACGCTAAAATGTAGATGCCCGCCATGGCTTAATAATACAGTGTGTATGTTCCTTATATCCCCGAGTTCCCAATTTGTTCATAATTAATTAACAGTTGTCAGTTAGCTATTTTGGTCTTCTAGTTATCAAACGGATAACAAAACAGAGGTAACTCGCATGGATTTCCTTTCATCATATGACTGAATTATCCACGTGCTAATTGTTTACGTCTGAAGGCTATTTTTGTGTTGATATGGTGACTTCATTGGAGCTACATCATTATTAAAATACTTACCGCAGACGAAATTTGAATTATTTGCAACAAGTAGTATATAAAATATTTTTGTGTTGATATGGTGACGTCATTAGAGCTACATCATTATTAAAATACTTACCGCAGACGAAATTTGAATTATTTGCAACAAGTAATACATAAAAAAGGTATGGTGTTTTGTTTAAATGAGATTTTACCCGAGAAACAGGCTTGTTTTTGATGTGTTTTTTTTATTTTTATATAAGTCCGCGGAGTACTTTGGTTGGTTTTCACACATGTGCACAAAACATCCGGCAAACATTACACGTTTTCGTGTAATATTATTGCTTCCATTCACCTCCGAGATAACTGACTGGTACGGAAAGTGTCGAAGGATGTTACGAGTTTCCGACCTGTGACCAACCCTATTAAATTATATAATTAGTTGTCAATGACATAGGTGGCAATTTCAATTATATGAGTAACATATTTATCTCCCTTTTTGACCAACCACAAGGAGGTAAGAGTGCAGCAATGAGGGAGTACCTGTTAATTCTGTGATTTTACTCATGGTAGGGTATTTCCAGACAGTCAGTTGGTTCTGTGAATAACCATGGCCTGTGATCAACTCCTTGTACTCTTTAGACCACAGAATTGAACACACCTACAAATAAAAGAATCTTTCATGTTTAATCTGGCTTGTTTTAATTAGTTTGATTAGAGTTTAACGTCGGTTTCAAGGTATTTCACTTATATGACGATAGATTGTCCACTTCACTGTTCCTTCCTTACTTACATTGGAAAAAACCTTGTAAAAACCACCCCAGCCACATTATGTGACTCACTCAATCCTGTGATTGGTACATCGATTGAGTGATTAGTGTTTTATGCCGTGCTTAAAGGTATTTAACTTATATGATGGCAGTATATTGCAATATTAATTGACACTAGTGCAACCAAGATGTGAAGTGTTTTCATAATGTTGGAAAATTAATCTTCCTCCAGTGTAAGTAAATACAGCATTGCTACTCTCCAAACAAACTGCCCCTTTACCAGAGGGCCAGTACATCTAAGCAAGATAAGTAAGTGCACTTGCTAACCACTTAGCCACAGCTGTAGGCCCTCACATAAGTGTATATAAAACATCAAAATTTGAGTACAACAAACCTGAGAGTTTGTGTCGACTGAGTTCAACTCAATACCCGTTGAAGCATTCCAAAATCTGATGTGACGATCAGCTGTACCTCCTCCACTCGCAAGAATGTTTGTTTGCCATGGACACCAGGCTAGGGCCTATCAAATAAATGTTCTATGTTACAAAAAATATGTAATGCACAAAAGATGTACAAGTAGCTGAGTAAGTAAGGAATGTCCAAGTAGATTGGTTCGTGTTAACTGATGTGTCCAAGGCAGACCTGCCTACCCGGATAAAAATTTGTGTGTAAGAAAATTATTTTTTAGGAGTATTTTTTTTTACCATTATGTGTATTTTTGTGGTAGAGCATAGCATTTAATTTCAGTGCGTATTTGAATGTCATATTAGTGTATTGAAAATATATTTTGTGTACAAAATACTCTGCTGGGTTAGCAGGGATCCATGTATTTCACTCAGGGCAATGACAGGGTTTATACAGAATAAGTGTCATGATATTCCAGGACTTTTCAAGGAGTTTTCAAGGATAAAATCAGGGTTTTCCTGGAACCTTTTAACATCAAAATTAAAGGAATGACTCCTTTTTTTAAAGATGTCAACACAGGAAAAAAAATTGTAGATGTCAAGCATCATTTGCGGGCTTTTGAAGGAAACCCAAATTCTATAATCATTAATGGTTTTGATTTTTAATAAAAGTCCTTCGATATAAATTTAAAAATTGTTCAAGTAGCAAAAACGGTTTTCCAGGAAATTCTAGTACTGGAAAACTTAAGTTCATGTTTCCCGGAGTTTCCAGGACTGTACGAACCATGAATGATGTACTTTCAAACAGGTTATTGCAGAAAAATGCGATAAAAACTTATATAAATTGTATGTGGTAAAAGCAACATTCTTCCAAGCAGGTGACCACATGAACACACTTACATTCCTTTACCAGAGGGAAGTAATAAATATTACAATAACTAAATGTTACCTTAACAGCAGCCTGGTGTTGAGTGAGTGTATGAAGAGGAGTGTTCTCAGGAACCCCGGAGGAGTCCCAGATATTCACGAGGTTATCATTACCGCCACTAGCGAGATAGCGACCGTCAGGTGCCCACTTTAGTCCACAGACTTCCTGTGTGTGACCGTTCATGGCACCGACCTGGTGCTCGGCTACTCTCACGTCATGGTGATGAATGGCACCGGATCGAGCTCCACTAAATTGGGGAGACAAAGCAAAAAAACAAATCTAGTCAGTCTTACATTTGATTTGTTTGTTTGTGAGATTGGGCTTTAATGTCATACTTAAAGTTATTTCACTCATGTTATAGGGATTCAGCCCAGTGGGTGAAGAAAACTATCCCTGACACCACTGATAACAAACACAGACCGGACAAGACAAAGACAGGACAATAGATGTTCAGGTAATACAAAGATATCACGAATTCATGTAGATCAGCTTCATATTGCCCCTTAAAGTGTGACAGCACCAGGGCAATTGGAAGCTTCCAAGCAACCCTCCACTCTTTCAGTTGGCTTTTTTCTGTGTGGGTGTGAGTTGTTGGGGGGGGGGGGGGGGGGGGGTGGTT
>JAQQZZ010011777.1:0-11536 GCA_030265115.1 Mopalia vespertina | reverse complement strand
TGTATTGCGTCCTGTTATTGTCCCGTCTTGTCTTTGTTTGTTGCCAGTGGTGTTGAGGGTGGTTTCCGTCACCCATTAGGCTGGCACGTCGTCATATTTAGTGAAATACCCTTGAGTACGACGTTAAACCCCAATCAAACAAACAAACAAATCAAAACAACACTTCGATTTTTAAAATAGGACTTATAACACTTATTGGTATTTTATATAACACTTCCTGGATTTTCAACACAAGAAAACTTGATATTTACGCTATCAACCCTTCATAGGTTTAAGTATAACATCAACATGTTTTTGAAAATATGACTTAATGGATTTCTAACATATTAACTCACAATCTGAAACACTGTATGTATTTTCAATACAATATGTCTTAGTGGATTTGTAACATGACAATACCTTATTGGTTTTCGCCTAACATCACTTCGTGGATTGTCAACTTAACAACCCTGTATGGATTTTCACAATACCAAGACTTTCTGAAGTTATGACATAACATTACTCTATGGGCTTCACAAATAACCACTCTTTGTGGATTTTTAACATAACGACACTTTATGAATATTCAAGATAACGACGCTTGTTGGATTTTCAAGATAACATTTGCAATCTATACTTATGTCGACTATCCAAAAGCCAATAATCGTATCTTTGTTTGTTTTATTGGGGTTTTACCCCGTACTTGAAATATAACAAACTTCTCCTCGAAAAGGAAATGGGATTGTGTATGACAGGTAACATTAACGTTTGGTCAAAGATGAAAATCTTACGACATGTAATATGCGGCTTTATTTTTTTCAGGTAGCAACAAAACAAAGTTAACTTATATAAAATTATCAAACATAATCGAATTTAGTTTATGGTATTGCCTAATTTGTTTTACCCCCTTCAATGTTATTATACACACATGACGGCAAGTCAGCCTAATAGGTGGCGGAAACCACCCTTTACGTCATTGACAACAAAGACGAGACATGATTAACAGATCGGCTTCCTGTTTCTCTTTAGCACTGAGAGCATCAGGGAGCTCCCTCCAACCATGCACCACCAACGTATGACTTGATATTGAACAGTATTGACAAGTATCAGCCTGACACGTTTGCACAGCTCTTGTTGTGGCTTGCTCAGTTGTCGTGAAGAAATACTGACCTTTCTTATTCTCTTAAATATCCGTTAGATTAGCACACTGACTGTCCTGATTAAAAGGGCTAAAGCTAAAAAAAATCAAATCAATCTGAATGTGTTTGAGAACTAAGATAGTTTTATTTATATGTTGAAATAGTGTCGGGGACTACTACGGAATGCTGGATGAGTATTAAGGTTGATATAAGTTTTGATCTAGGCCACAAATCGGCGAGATTACTAACATGCTCGCCTTTATCGATAAGCGGCTTAGTGCATGTAGTTGAAATAACGTATAAATTCCATGCTATATGTAGGTCTGACCAGAACTTATTCTGTGTGATCCTGTGATTACGATAAGTGTTTAATAGACATGCTGAATACTAATATTACCCTCATTTTTTTCACTTTGGCAATCGACCTGCAACGGACCTACTTGTTTTATCATCGAACAATTGATTACTTTATCTTGGAGTAGTTTGACCCGACACGTGTTGCATCTTATTGATATATCGCGAGTTTAATCTTATCGATATATATCAAGAAGCTGGTCATCCTACAGGCACTTGCTCGTCGGATAAAGTTACAGGAGGTCTATAGGTGGCTAAGGAGCTCTCTCTCTCTCTCTCTCTCTCTCTCTCTCTCTCACTCTTGGATGAAAGTTTCTGTAAAGAAGATGATGAACAGATTCATCTGTTTTCTCGTGCTCTGTGTTCTGATAGGACAGTCAACGTGCCAGTATCCGTTCCAGAATACATCTTTACCATGGGATGAGCGAGTGGATGATTTGGTGGGCCGATTAACTTTGGACGAAATAATTCCTCAGATGGCAAAAACCCAACCAGCCCCGGCCATTGACAGACTCGGTATAAAACCAAAAGACTGGGACGCTGAATGCCTGCGAGGTGACGTCAGCACAGGATCAGCTACGTCATTTCCTCAAGCTCTAGGATTAGCAGCCACTTTCAGGTGTGTGTAATTATATAGGTAAATGGTATCCCGTCTTAAAGCGATGCCCCTCTCTCCAATAAAATGCATATAGGTAAAACGGGCATCACTTCTTGTGTTGAATTATTCTCTCTAATTTTCTAATCGAGCTATATCCATTTTATAATTGGATCTTAAACATTGGTTATTGCTTAAACTACAGTTAAATTCTTTCACGCGGCCATGTCTTGCTATTTTACTCACTAAACAGAAGAGCTCCACAAATATTGACCAATCAAATATCTTTCTTGTCACACTAAGGAGCCTACATCTCGAGCCCTATAGAGTCGACTGTTTTAGGTAAGTTTTACCTTTGACAGTTCACACATGTTATTAAGCCGTAGCACAATCAATTAATCGTCCAGTCTGTCTATGTAAATGAAAGGGGAGTCTTTTGGACACTTCGTTGAAATAATGGAAACACGGTGTGTGTTCAACGTTGTGTTAACGTCGATGAACTCACCAATGGTTTGGGTTAAGTTTGGTCTATCATTCATTAAAGGTTTTAATATGATTTTTCACTGTGTTTTAACTCAGTCCATCCATTATCTTCCGTGTCGCTGAAGCCACGGCAGTCGAGGTGAGAGCAAAATACAACAACTACACGAAGGCTGGAATCCATGGGTACCATAAAGGTATCAGTTGCTTCAGTCCAGTCATCAACATCATGAGACACCCTCTGTGGGGCAGAAACCAGGTTAGTGAATGTCAATAAATATAGTTATTTTATTTATTTAAAAACTAGTCGATATCATATGTTCTACATTCGGTTTACCCCGACATAGGCTATCCTTACAGGAATGGGATCACAGGTTATTTAGGCCACATACCCTTTTGTAGAGCCGGGGAGATCTGCATGCAAGAAGACTCAAGACTGATGATATGGTGCAGTTTCTTTTTAACCAAGCGTCAGTCTGTCTCTCTTTGTTGCAAAATGATTACTTGATTGCACATTGGCTGAAACCAAATGATTAGACAATTTACCAATTTTAAACCAGAACAAGTATTTTACAACCCAACGGTATACAGAATTGTATGATTTCGGAAATAAAACTTCCTGTTGTGTTAAATCATAATGTAGATGTAAGCGCTGTTAGAGTAACATGCTTAAGTATTTCCAACAGACGTATAGATAATTTGTGTTGAAAAACTACAAGTCCTTGGTCGTAACATGTGTATTATATATTACGAAATATAAACGTAATTTCTTTTTTCGATACCAAACTGATATCATCACATGTTATTAAATCTTTAATAATTAATCTTGTTAAATTTATTGAAGTCACTTACCAACCAGGTTACAGCAAGTGACTTGAGCACCTACTTGAATTAAACATCCCTGCTGATGTATTTGTGATACTTGTGTATGTGCGTCAACCGGCGGAACAGATTATTTGCGAAGTTGAATAAGTCCAGTCAAATCATGGAGTTTAATAAAAATGACAGGATTTTCATCTCTTTGTAGGAGACGTATGGTGAAGACCCGTTTATGAATGGCCTGTACGCTCAACATTTTGTGGCTGGCCTCCAGGGGAACCATCCACGTTACGTCAGAGCAAATGCTGGATGTAAACATTTTGACGTTCATGGAGGTCCAGATACTATCCCAGTATCGAGATTCTCATTTGACGCAAAGGTTGTGACAAATAGTGCGCATGCAATATCAATCAAAGTTTATTACTGTATTTACTAGAGTAAATTACTCTAATTACATTGTGGGTAATCTATTACACTATGCGCTGTCACTCCAATGAATCAAGTTGTGTTTTAGTTTTGACTACATTACCGGTAGTTTATTACAGTATGGGCTGTTACTACAATACGCCTAGAGTTTTAGTTTCGATTACATTATGGGTTGTTTTTTACAATATGGGTTGTCTCTACAAAACATCTAGAGTTTTAGTTGTTATTACATTATGGTTATTGTATTACAGTATGGACTATAACTACAACACCTGTACAATTTTATCTGTGATTACATTATGGGTAGTGTATTACCGTTTATTACCATATGAACTCTACGTGTATTGTAGTAACAGCCCATACCGCTATAAACTATCCATAATGTAATCACAACTAAACATATAGTTGTTCGTACAATAAACATATATTTTTAGTTGTGATAGCATTATGAGTAGTGTATAACAGTATGGGTTCCTACTACAATACATCTAGAGCTTTAGTTTTGATTACATTATGGGTAGTTTATTACAACATGGGCTGTATCTACAATACACCTAGAGTTTTAGTTTTTATTACATTATGGGTAGTTTATTACAATATGGGCGTTAACTATAATTCACCTAGAGTTTTAGTTGGGATACCATATGGATATTTTTTTACAGTATGTGTCAAAAACATCTACCATTAAACTTACGTTTATAATTTATTTATCCTGTCAATAATTTCTGCAAATTAAAGTTATCATTTTTACCAAGAACCAAACTTCGTGGAAGCCTGTCAGTATATTTTGGCAAATGAAAGTCCATGTTTTACCCTATCGTATTTTCAGGTGAGCACCAGAGACTGGCGACTGACGTTCCTCCCGGCTTTTAGAATGTGTGTTGAAGCAGGAACATACAGCGTTATGTGTAGTTATAACAGGTTGGTCCCTCCAAACATAAACTTTACCTCACTGTGTGATCTTTAAACTGAATGTTTTGGAAAATCACTGAGGTCTATATCAAACATTAAACAAAGTAACTGATAATGGGTTGATAGTAAACCGTAACATTTGCATAAAAGGGTTGTTTTCCTCTCTCGTCCCAATTGTCCCCACACCGACACTAGCAAGATAGTACTGTCTTTGGTAATTCTTACAAAAGCTGTACAACAACCATTTGTTATCCTGGCGATACTACACAATGGTTCAGCTAAACTGACATGCGCTGAAATTTAGTGGCAAAACCGGCTATATGAAATGTTGATTTTGAAAGTCCTGGAAAGTAGAATTCGTTTGTGTTTTGTGACAAAATGACAAACTATTTTTGTGATAAAACAGATACCATTTTTGTCCTGGAAACGTTAAAACAAGACAGTAAATTCCATGTCGTGTATTAATTTGAAAGTGCACTTTTGAAATATTCTCGTTTCTATAATGTAGTGAGAAATCATTTCAGCATAGGATGTAGAGCACGAATAACTACTTTTCTTCCTCAACTGACGAGCTAATTACTATTTCATATCAATAAATATTTTGTGTTAAAGAATCAATGGTGTACCAGCATGCGCCAACAAGGCACTGTTGACCGACGTTCTTCGTGGTGAATGGGGTTTTACTGGATACGTTGTCAGTGATGAGGGGGCCATTGAGAACATCGTATATGCTCATCATTACCTGAATAACAGTGTGGACACAGTGGCGGCTTGTGTTAATGCTGGCTGTAACTTAGAACTTTCGGGACACGAATCAAATGACTTCTTCCTTGATATGGGTAAAACTTTGATAGTTTTTTTTCTTTAGTTATTTGTGTTCTTAAACCAACTAGTTACCGACAACAAAACACCCATGTTTCAATAATCTTATGCGGGGGACACACGAGCGAATATAATCGCCCGATCGCGGCGATTGTACCAATGGCTAAAAAATTCGCCACGAGTGTTCAGTCCGGCGACAGCGATTATGATCGCCGAAGCCGTCCGGCTGACCAGTCGCTCGGATCAAACAGGTTTGATATTTTCGGCCGATTTTTAATCGCCAGCGATTGATCGCCCCGAGTGATCTCGTGTGTTCATGCAATCCAGTACAGTTCGCTATTCAATGCTGATAAACCAATCCGAGTTCGAGTTCTTCTCGCATTTAACACAAAAAACCAACTTCCACGAACGAAGTCCGGGCGTCCAAATAGTCCAAATATTTCTGTTCTCCCATCTTAATGTACGTCTTAAACTTCTTTTGATGAGTAAATAACATTTCCGTTTTAATCTCGCCATATTGGACAAATCACATGACATATTTTAAAGGGAAAAAGTACGGATAAATCGCCCCCGCATTAGGCTCCAAATAAAGTTTAACAGTGGAATTTATACATTTAATAGCTTTATATGTTATGTCTCTCAAATGTGCAATATTTCAACGTGTATGCTATAGATAACCTCTATTTTCCAAAGGCGTTATTTAAACCCCAAAATATTAATTTATCTGATGTTGTCATTGTACTGGAGAATAATCCGTAAGTTAATCTTAATCAACGACAAATTCCAATTAATCGAGAATAATTCATCGTTTGTGTTCACACCAACAGGCAAGGCTGTTCAAGCCGGAAAGCTCTCCATGGATACAATCCAAGAAAGACTAAAGCCGCTTTTCTACACCAGAATGAGGCTGGGTGAATTCGATCCACCGGAAATGAACCCCTACTCCAATATCAATCTGACGGTCATAGAAAGTGAACCTCACGTAGCCCTGGCCAGAGAAGCTGCTGTCAAATCGTTCGTCCTTCTGAAAAACTCAAACCAATTTCTACCTCTGAAGTTTCCGAGTAGCTATGGAAAAGTAGCCGTAAGTTGGGACATTCTTGGCGGTTCTTTGTCTTCATCGTTTATGCTTTTCGATATTTAACGATTAGCGCTTCATCTTGATTGTTATCAACTCGCCTATTGCATATAGATAACACAATTCATAACTCACGAATTGAGAGAGTACATAAAAGACCAAGGCGTTTTCTGTATGGACTGGCACATCAGTCGTAAATTGATATTGATATGTTTAATGCGTTTTAGCACAGCAAATACAGAGCGTTCTAGATGGCTGTTTTCTTTTAACGTGTACATGATAGAGCAATATAAGACATGGTGATATCTGAGGTAAATTTCAATAAAAACCTAATTTCTTATGGTCTATATTCCACAGTAAATTCACATACTTTGTTTTATTCATTATTAAAAAATTACTAAATTAACTGTATCGACCGTATTCTGCCCACTGTTCGTCTCCAGATTGTTGGTCCAATGACGAATGATCCCAGGGAATTGTTTGGAGACTACCCTCCTGACACTGATGCGCAGTACATAGTGACACCTTACCTGGGACTTAAATCTCTTTGGTCAACGATCGACATGGCGCCGGGATGTTCCTCTACACATTGTACAGACTATAACAGTGATACTATCAACAGCGTTGTGACTGGATCATCCATCGTCTTTGTTTGTCTGGGAACAGGTAGGAAACTGTTACAGTTCATTTATGGCAGTTTCACAACTTTGAAATAAAACAGATTTTGTCTTTTCATATTATAGCCAGTAGTGTTTAATATAGTTTTGTTTTTTGTTGAAATATATGCCCATGTAGTCTGGGTAAAATAAGACAACTCTAGAACACTGGAAATAATTGGTGCCATTGTAACATTTAAGTAAGAGGTACATTAACTAAACTTATCCTTCAGAACGGTTTTAATAGCTTTCGTAGGAAATGGCTGATAATTAAAAAGTCAAATCGTGAAATGTCTTGTTGAACTTGAAAGTCATAATGTAATATTAAGTTTTCAAATTATATAAACATCATGATAAATCATTTACGTATATTTTTTTAAAGTTGCATATGTTGAAATATGTTTAAGGTCAATCAGTAGAGGCTGAAGGCAATGACAGAGCGGACATGAATTTACCTGGACAACAACTACAACTTCTCCAAGATGCTGTCAAGTTTGGTAATAAACATTTAATTGTCACTTGATACCTGCTGAAGTTTTTGTTTTTTAACTTCCAAGTTAGTACCGTAATTTCCAGAGGGCGGCAGTTCTTGACCATGCAGAAAGCACTTGAGTACAAAAATCTGTTTTTCGTCTTTATCTGTCAACGAAACACTTGAGCATGATTACAGTTAGCCATTGATGAAATATTTTTTTAAAAAAAGAGTGCAGAAGGAAATTCACGATTGGCTTAACGTAGTGGTATGTTTATTTGATCAAACAGTTGTTTTGATCAATTATTTGATCGTTATTTTCGACATTCATAAAAAAATGTACCTAGAAAGACAGCATTATAGATCCACACCATGAGCCAGAACCGTTTTCTCTGGGAAAATGGAAAAGGTAAGGTATAATAGCTGTAAATTTCAATGTCAACAAATGTGCTTATTTAACCATTAAATACAGCCGCTTTGTCGGTTCTTTTTAACTTCCAGCCAATGGAGCACCTGTTGTGGTTTTGCTGTTTAACGCCGGACCGCTTGACGTCTCTTGGGCTGACCAGAGTAATGACGTCACTGCCATCTTAGCCTGCTTTTTCCCCGCTCAGGAGACCGGAAATGCTCTATTACAGGTTATTCTGGGAGAAGAGAGTCCAGCTGGAAGATTACCATACACATGGTATCAAAATGCTGATCAGGTATCTATTTTCAAAAACACATGTTACAGGGATGTTTTCCAAGCCATAAATCCAATGAAACTGATGGAATTCTCCTTATGAATATTTAGCCTCAGAACCTCAGTAGCCTATATCTGGGATTACAATGTACAATGTATATTGTTATCCCAGCCTATATAGTACCGAACTTCTGTATTCCAGAATGTTTACGCCACAGCGTAGCTGAAATACCGCTGAATGTGGCGTAAAACACTAATCGATCAATCAATTAATCTGGACTCCAGATCCTATGATAAACAACATTAGACAACTATTATAAAACGTTATTGATACCATTATCCAGAGAAACAAACGTGACAAAATCGGTCTGGTGCTAGATAGTTACCTATGTGTAATTATGTATAGCAATCGGTAATGTCCAAGGCGCAGTGCCAAATACAAAATAGTGACTGGTCGCTTGGGGCCATTATCATAGTACCTGTAAGGAATAGTTTGTTTGATTGAGATTTAACGCCGTACTTTAGGTTATTTAATTCACCAGAAGGCGTACCGTCGGAGAACTTTTATTATACAGTCTAGCAAATTGTATGGCTTTAGTTTTCTTTTCTGTAGCATTTTTGGCCTACATTCAAACTTTATTCTAGCAATCAATAACCTGGTAGCATTTGATTTAAACTGTCGCCGTCTTACCTTCATGATATAATGTGTAGACGGTTTTATCATAAACCAGGGCCGTGTTTTGTAGTGATATTTGTAAAATTACGGAAAATTGTGCCGTCGTCATCCGGCAATTAACAACTGTGTAAATACACCCGGATTATCTTATGATGTTGCATATCCGTGAATCAGTGCTATTATTTTGAAGTCACATACAAATTTAATTATTCTTATATCAAAATTTGTGCCATTTTGCTTTGACCCATATTATATATTTACACATTTTAGAGCAGCTAGATTTTTCCGTAAATGTGGCGAAAAGCTTTGTCACCTGGTTTCATGTGGAGAACGTCATGACACAGGTGTAGCCCAAAGACGCAGTCTGCATTGAGATTATGTAAACCTATGTTATTGGCTTTTCCGGCATGATATGAAGTTTTGCTGAAATTGCAATATCAACGCTATGTTTTGTGTTCACATTTACAGATTCCATCAATAACCAACTACACAATGTATGAGAGAACCTATCGCTATTTTACTGGAGAGCCGATCTACCCGTTCGGTTACGGTTTGTCTTACTCCTCCTTTAGTTACACAGACCTGACGATCGGGTTTCCAAGTCTGGAGGCTGGACAGGATCAGGTTATCTCCGTGACTCTACACAATTCTGGACAAGTCGTCACTGACGAGGTATTCTTTTGGTCGCCAATTTGCCTTAAATTGATTTCAGGCCAATGTCTTTCAACTGTCGAGGGATATCATTGCTTGAAGCTATAGCCTTGATTTGATTCCAGTCAATGGAAGCTTCTGAGTTAATTCTCAAAAGTCAGATGCAATATGTAACATCTGTCCAAAGCAGTATTGTGAGGAATTCTGTGTTCTCCTTAAACCTGTACCCCTTCTATGAGCTATTGATATTATTACTGATAAACACGTTAGGACACTTACGCTTCGCTATTCCATTTAATTCACAATGCGTGTCCTTAACGCTTTACCCAAAATTCGATATCATCACACTTCCATTATGAGGATGGAAGTCTTTATTGTGGACACAATAGCGCAAGAAACATCACCAACTTTACATAGTCTCCAACATATTTTAGACTGGACTGTTGTGCTACAATCAGGCTCACATGTGTACCACATACCCAAATTATCAATGTTACCAGTCCCAACACACCGGTAATGACAGAATTAAACTACATATTTACTACAAAATAGCTCCTATCAATTGTGCTATTCTGTCCCAGCTTATTGAAAGGTTATCTTCCAGGTTGTCCAAGTATACATCGCTTGGGTGAACGCAAGTACCCCGATGCCACAACTACAACTCGTCGGTTATGACAGGCTAGTAGCTTTGAGTCCCGTAGAAACTTCCGTCACTGTAAAGTTCGTTGTCGAATCCCGCCAGATGGCGCAGTGGGACGACACTTCTAACCAATTCTTTATTGAAACAGGTGGGTAAATTGCCTTTTGGGTTATTGTTTGTATTTTTAACCAAAAAAAATTGTATATTCTTTTTTTTCATTTTAGTTTTATTTCGTCTAACATCATTAAATAAGAATCCTTTAAAAGTAAGTGACCGCAGTGAATAATTGAAGACGGATTGCTGTTTTGTGTTTGTTTCTTGACAGTAATATGGTTCCACCTTTGTTTTCTTTTATAGGGGAGATAATGGTTTATGCAGGTGGTCAACAGCCAAACCAACAAAGATCAGTCGGGTCAAACGTTTTATCCTCGAGTTTTAAAATAACTGGTCAGAAATATCTTGGAAGATTTTAAATCATGACAAGAAGAACAGCGATACGAACGCTATATTTCCTATCTCTCCTTAACTTTTTCTTTTATCTGTGAATCATGTTTTGTTTTAAATAAAACGCTTTATACTGTTGTCCGGTTTTTAGAATATGTGACACGTTGAAAAATACCTAAACGATATTTTTGTTCTAGAAACGAAATGTTTGAAACCTGTTAATCTGTCAAGTTCTGGTAAAAGGGTGCTTAGCTATTTGACAAGTTTCCAATTTTTATCTGTACTCACGGTCACATAAAACCTAGATCTTACCATCTCTCCGGTAATGTGTTGTCTGCAGATTTAAAACCTGAAAAAAACCCATAACAACGGCCTCAATGGCCAATATCAGAGCTGCTCCTGGAATACTTTTAATGACTTATGGCGGACTCGCTGGTTAATGTGTCATTTTAATGTGTCACAGCTGTGATAGTAGGCTACCTTTTCTGATCTTAACTATCTGATGTCATTAAAATCCCATGTTATGTCAGATCTAAGAGCAGCATGAACGGGAAGCTAATTTAAGACCAGGGTTTTTACCCCTCGGCCAATTTTGGCCTAGGGGTATTGTCGTCATCATGTATGTCCGTCCGTTCGTCCGTTACCACGATATCTCCGAAACGAAATCATGTAGGGCCACCAACTTTGGATATGTTATGTGTCTAGTGAATT
>JAQQZZ010011776.1:0-25318 GCA_030265115.1 Mopalia vespertina | reverse complement strand
TACACAAAAGCTGGAACTCGAAGGTAAAGGGAAGCAACCGAAGGTAAAGGGAGGTAACCGGAGACCAGCTTTTGACAAGATTGCAGCACGACCTCTACACTGGTAGTTAAGGGAGATAGCTCATAAGCAAACTGGTCCTAAGCTAACACAATTTAGCGGTTATCGGCTAAATTTATTTATTAACATAAATGATAAACTTGGATTTCTATCAAGAATATAATTAAAATACACTTAAACGTGGTGGAGAACTAGAGACAACTTTTATTTTTAACAATGAGAAGCTGAATGAACTGAATGAAGCTGAATGAAAGCCAGGAATCCTAAATACGAGACCACATTGGAGCTTTGATTCAAGTGGCACACAGTGCTAAACAGTCTGTATCAGTTTGGGAAACTATGGGTAAGATCAAATGCAAAACTTTCGTGATCCGACAACGGGAAGGCTTCAATTGGAGTTTTAGCGGATGCGCTTTAAATAAAGCAATGCTGTAACATAATATACACAATTTGTTCTAGTTCGTTCAGTAGCGAATTATAGTGAAACTTTTTACGAGGAAAAACATTATATGAACAGATAAAATATATATCTCGTTATAAATTAGAAAGCGCCTGAAGAAAATGGGATTTTGCATTCTGAAAATATAAATCGAATTTGGTTGTTCACATTTTTTCTTTCAGAAATTGTGATTTATTCCAAGTAATCGAATTAACTTACAAAATACACAATTTTACAAATCATGGAAGACGTAATAAAATTGTATTTTAAAGTATTGAGAATGCTAAATAACTATTCTAAATCGGATAAATGCCGGAAACCTTACCACTAGATCACATGGGTTTGTATGCTTGTTTGTTTGTTTGTTTGATTGATTTGTGTTTAACGCCGTACTTAACGTTATTTCACTCACATGACGGCGTGAAGGAAATTACCATCGACAACACGTGCAACAAACAAATACAGGACACTAACAGGACGTAATACAATGACATCACAGACAGATTGGTTCCGTGTTACCCTTTACCTCCGAGAGTACCATGACAACGGGAAACTCCCACCCAACACTCTGCCTAAAACTACATGGGAAGCTGTAGTATAGTATGTGATTTGTCGCTATCGATAAAGTAATTTTCGATAAATGAATTATTAATATCGATAATTTCAATCGATGATAAAACAATATTGCAGTATTTTCCTGGGAAACTTGAATAACCTTTTTAAAACGTCTTCCAGCATTGTTTTTGTAGGGATCTACCGTCAATTGACATATACCCGGTACAAAAACAGTACTGTCAACCATTAAGTTTTGCAAACCCTCCGGCAGAGGTGACATTTTTATTAATCATTTGTAGAAATTTCCATAAATTGCCATTCATTACATTGGAGTCTAACCAGGAAACCTCATTTAACGATATCAATAAATATCTTGATATATTAATTTTGGACAAACTGAGGTTGTTCTTGCTCGATATTTAAATAACTGTCTAATAATTATAAATATATTGTTTAAACCAAAGAACCACTTTATAAAGTTTCCAGAAATCACTTCAGCTTCCCGTGATGTTTAATGATGAGAGTAGTCATGGGGGTCACAAGGAGTCTGACCCGTTATCTACCAACCCACTTACTAGTTTTATGGTAATGGCTGCCCACATAACTTTGCCACATTAGACGCCTATTTCAAACAGGATGATGACTCCCATTAACAAATTATCTGCCAAAATGCGGAGATAGTCATCAGAGCTTTTAACCGCGACACTAATATGTTTGTAGTTGTTGCTAATTAGGCTACAGCAATGTATGACGCTTCGCCACAGCTACACATAAGCCACTCTTCCAAACTTAAAGTAGTACAACATCGTACTTTGTTTTCACTTGATGTCTTTCTAAATAAAAAGCGTACAGACTCATGTAGTCTTCATACCAAATTAAACAGTTTACGTCGTGGAGCAGAGTGTTGTAGGCTTACATGTTATTAGGGTCGATACATCCCACAGTTTACTGACTCGACGCTGACAGTTCTAGCATTGGTCATATGCTTAGAGGAATTCAGTCGGCTATCACAGGCAGTCCGCGTTTTATTTTATCAGACCGAAATGCAAGCAACAAGATGGTGATGCACGAACTGGAGTATTCCTGGACTACTCATTCACTGGGATTAACTGGCGTTTATTCCTGAGTTTTTAGTGTTGATGATTTGAAAATGGCGCTGTTGCTGTACACATGTTCACTGTCCACACTCATTCTATTCCACTCGGTATATGCGGCAGACTTTACTGTGGGTGAGTTCAGTTTACAGCCTACACGTTTCTCATAATAACATAATCTCTTTATGAAGCTGTAATAGTTAGATTACCTTTTAGATGTGTTATGCTGGGTACGCAATTCAATCTAATGTCAATGTCTATAGATCAACGTCCATATGGCTTATTTGTCCTAATGATTGTAGCTATAGATTATGTATAAGCTAATAATAAACCACTCTAGCGACAATGAGAAAGCTTGCCAACATTGTCACCCCTATTGAACGATATGTTATATGCAGTTTAAAAACAACGGAATGTCACAAAGCCTGGACTTTTTACTTTCATACAGCGAGTTAGGTAAGATTATAGCTTAATACCAATGAGAATATTGATAGTGTCTAGCTGTGTGTATATTGATTTGCAACGAAACGGTTAATAAACGGGCTCATTTATTGAGTCATACATTTGCATTTTCAAAATAGATCGCTGCCTATTTTCGGGAGATTCCAAAATTCCATTCACAATTGATTTGATTCCATGTTGCATCTATTTATAAAACTGTCAAGTTTATCGACAACAATCCATCTTAGTTCTTGATGCGTTATTCTGGGGTATTACTGATATTTGTTATTACAGTTTTTATTGTTTCTTTGTAAAACTGTTCTCACCCCGTGGACTGTTGTACAGGTTATTTGGGTGTATCCGGCGCAGACCCGGTCATAGATTTGGTCAGGAATATAGCCCTGCAGATCCCAACGCCTCAAATCGAAGTAAAGGGAATTTTTAAAGAATTTAACAACAGTTTTGACGATGTTTTGTCAGGTAATCTATAAACTATATCTTTATGTGTTCCCAGTGTTTTTTGTGTCACATTAACACGTATAAAACTGCTTCACTTAAGATAGTGTATATCAACTGTAATAAAGGAATATTGGTAGAGATGTCACTTTGATCAGATATTACAAGGATATATTCTGAAACCGGCAGGAACGAGCTAGCAGTATATTTATAATCTAGCGTAGAGTTTAGAAATGGTAATAAAATTGAAACCTTTTTTTAAGATATTATTAAAAAAATTGGCAAGATAATATCTTACGAAGATATTAGAAATAAGTATTTAACAATATTATTATTTAACCATTTATAGAGATGGCGTCTCATTAGGAAAAGATAATATCTAGCTTAGGTTTGAGAGTATATGGTCTAAGTATTAAAATGAGTTAATTATACCCAGCAAATTTGAGACAGATATTATCTAGCGTAGATTTTACAAGCCAGTAAACGAGCGGGTGTTTGGACAGATATTTTCTACCGAGTTTAGGAAAGGTATTATATATTATGTTAATGTAACATATGTTACAATAAGTGGTATTTGGAAAAGTCGTTTCTGGAGAAAAATTACATTAGTAGAGCGTAGATTTTAGAGAAGGTATAACTTGGGAGAGAGATTCAGTTACGTCTTCTTTGTGGTGTATAAGAACATCATTCTTAGTAAAACAAATTTAGATTTGTTTGATTCAATTTGCTTCAGCTTTTGAATTCGTGACCCATGCTAACATCACAGCGATCATTGGACCGTTTCAAGAGCTTTACGCTGTGATAGCTGAGAGCTTAGGGATTCCCTATCTGGCGACCACGTGGGTTCCGGAGAATGCCCAGAGGGCCCCCTTGGTGCAGATCTACCCTGATGCTGAGACATTCGAAGCCGCTGTGGCTGATGTTGTAGGGTATTACAAGTGGCCGCGAGTGGCTGTTATCTATGATTCCAAAGAGGGTATGTTATGTCATTTTAGGACCTGTAATGAAGCTTTCTCTATCTAAAGATTTTTTAAAAAATAATAAAAAGCCTCAGTTACGTATATACAAATTATTGAAATCCGTTTTAGACGTTATATACAGTGGAAGCGTATGTAAAAGAATCCCACATCTTCTTACACTTAGACCAAGATTGTTTACAACTCCCAACAAGTGACGACCGAAATATAATAACCCAAAGACAACTTCGTTTAAAACGACTGGCTTATATCTCTGAATAAAACATGTCGTTTCTAAGACATTGTTCTCATTTTCCAAACACAAAAACGCATTTAATACGACGACTGGTTGATGGGACGAACAATTCGATGGTGTGTTAGTTCTCTTCTAAATGCCCTTGTCAAAAAGCATTATATGCAACAATTTTCTTTTTAATTATATAAATAAAAAGTTATACCAAACTATACCAGAGAAGTTAAAGTGTTTATGTCCACATATCATCTATTAGTAATGTACCTCTCTGTCAATAGGCCGTGATATTATCGAGAGGTTGTTGTACCGGAGAACTATTGTTGTGAAGGGTTATAAAGTTGGTACAGCTGATGTGGGACGGAATAATGATCTGTTAAAGCAAACACTGACTGGGATGAGAGAAAATGGAAGCTTGGAGATCGTCTTAGTTTGTAGACCATCAACTGCTTACGACATTTTAACACAGGTAAAGTACCTGAGTATCTTAATCTATCTGCTTATCAATATAGGTCTTAAACATTGAACTGAGGTTAGCAACAAATTAATAATATCCACATTGAAGGCTTCACTCTGTCTGGTGTCTTTGTGACAAGAAGCCGTTGTGTTGTTGCCCCCTTGTGTGTGCGTTCTTTGTCTTTCTTAGTTGGCAGTGATGTTAAGTGTTGTTTCTTCACCCATTGGGTTGACAGGCCGTCTTAAAGCGTTGTATTTAGCGTTTTTCTAGCAGCAACTAAAAACTGTGTTTCCAGTGGATTTAATCATGTTTTGACTTTACCTCACTGAAATGCTACTGTATTAAAGGCTATTCATTACATGTCTGACTATGTTTTCGATGTTATTCTTTTTTTATTATTTATTTTGTTGAATCATTTTAAATAATATTTCTGCCAAACTAAGGTTAAACTTATTATATATATAGAGGACGTGGAATGTGGGGAACACGTGCCGAGTTACCATGTTGTTTGCATCTGGGAAACATTATCTGATTTACCTGTGTTTGCTTTTGAGAAACACTATCTGATTAACTTGTTTTTGTTTGTGAAAATCTCCCATCTGAGTTGCAATTTTGTTTGCTTGTGAGTAACACTATCTGATTTACTTGTGTTTGTTTGTGAAAAACTCCCATCTGAGTTACCATTTGGTTTGCTTGTGAGTAACACTATCTGATTTACTTGTGTTTGTTTGTGAAAAACTCCCATCTGTGTTACCATTTTGTTTGCTTGTGAGTAACACTATCTGATTTATTTGTGTTTGTTTGTGAAAAACTCCTATCTGAGTTATCATTTTGTTTGCTTGTAGGAAAAACTATTTGATTTACATTTGTTTGCTTGTGGAAAACTCCTATTTGACTTCTCATTTCGTTTGTTTGAGAGAAACACTATCAGATTTACTTGTGTTTGCTTGAGGAAAAACTCTTATCTGAGTTATCATTTTGTTCACTTGTGAAAAACACTTAAATAATTTATCACTGTGTTTGCTTGTGCACAACAGTTCTACGATTATCATTTTGCTTGCTTATTAAAAACACCTTTCTTAGCTACCATTTTGTTTTATTGTGCAAAACACCTGATTTACCTATTGTCTGTGAAAAACACCTGATTTACCTATTGTCTGTGAAAAACACTTGCCTTTGTATTTACCAGTGTGTTTCATTGTTGGAAACACATCTTGTTTACCTTAACATTGTGTTTTGATGAAAAACAGGTAGCTAATTAACCATTTTGTTTGTTTTCAGGCACTCTATCTGGGCCTTCTTTCCACGAGAAACAAGTGGATTATCGTCAACATGGTTAGTTGGACTGTTAAAAACAACTCTACTATTCACTTATTGACTTACAGGAACTACTTACCATATAAGTATGCTGTAAATATTCTATGTTTACTCTACATATATGCGGGCTGGGAAATAAGAATTTATTTATTTCTAAACTCGATTTACTTATTGTGAAATAATTGAAATCCAAGTAATTAAATTCCAGGGCACGGAAGAAACTGACCTGACAGATTTCGTTGATTCCAATGCTAATATTACTGTGCTGAGTTTAAATCGAGACGAAGAACACAATTCTACATATTGTTCAATGGGGTTCGCTCCCTCTGTGCTATATGATGCCATCCATGTGTTCGCCGCTATGGCTAATAACTACCGAACCGGACCAGCACCAAATGGTATACCAGCTAAAGGTGCTCTCTACGGAACTTTGACAGATCCGGTAAGTGTCTCTGTATCTCACCTAAATATCTAAATAGTTATGGGGATTTGGGATCAGATGGAACTATTAAACTGTTTATTAAACTCTTTGTGTTTGCCTAAGTTTGTGTAATTCGTATTAACTCACAATTATGTTATGATGATGTTTTCATTGCCTATCTGATTCTTTTGGATGTGAAAAATGGATTTCACTGCTGTTTTGATCACCCACCAATGCTATACATTAATAAACTGATGACTACATCGATTCACCGTTTTAAATAATCGACATCCCTGTACCAGTGTGATTTTTTTTTTTTTTTTTTTTTTCATTTTTTTTTTAATATTCTCCTTATTTTTGTCAGGTAAAAGTAGCTGGCTGTACAGGGTTGCTCGAAATGAACCGCCTTGGTTCCAGAACAAACCAATTCCTTCAGCTATACACGCTTGACAGTCTGCGCGGAGGATCAGTAAGTATCAGGTTTTACTTCCAACCATACTTTGTCTTGGATAATAGATAAACAAGCAGTCAAGCTGGTCATCGCCCATAGCAGATCCCAGATACAGCATTGGTTATAAGGTTCTGTTTCGATGAAACACACATCGGACTAGAAATGTGTACTGTTCTGAAAGGGGGTTTGTGCAGAAAACGGGAACCCTGAGCAAAGTGATCTACATCAATAATAACTATCTAATGTTATGAAGCTACTAGGGGGGGGGCGGGGGGGGGGGGGGTATGGAGTAGACCTGGGGCACATACTATCTTTGTGGCGATTGTCGGGACTTTTTTGTTTTAGAGTTCGGGTGGATTTTCGAGAAAATACACCCTTTCATAGCAGAGGAGGTTTCAAGTGCGGCAAATGGTCCAGAATATATCTCTTCTGGGATGGAGGAAGCTATCTAAGCCGGGTCATCATTTCAATGAGCTTATGTGTGCAGTCCATCAGCTCGATGTCGCATGGCGTTCTCTTTTCCTTTTGATGAAACTATCAGATTTTATTGAAATAAACTTATATTCTAATTTGTGTTCAAATTTGGACATGAACACATAAAACAAAAATCAGGTGAAAATGAAGAATCTCAAAATCCTTGAAAGGAAAAGGACCTAAAACCACAATTTTAACAGCACTCGTTGTATTAGAAGCACACATACTTGGAAGAACCCAGCCATCGCTCTAACAAGTCCGCTGTTAATTTTTTCTGATACTTCCTAATTGTGTAAGATTCAAGCCCTTGTGTATTCGATAGACGTCTTCATTGTGGTTGCCAAATGATAAACATTCAGTCGAATATGGCTCATTGGCAAGGCTTAAAGGATCGAAACTTTCCATCTTCAAATTTAACGGTTCTTAGTAGTAAATAACAAATATCAAATTGTATGGCTGATGCTATTTAAAGGCACAGTAATAACTTTTACGGTATATACTAGTAAACAGTAATTTAACTATTGTACCGTGTAGAGAAGTAAATTATAGAATTCTACAATTGCATATATAGTTTATAGAAGTAAAAAAAGAATATTTTATTGTTACTTTTAATAACAGATGGAAGATGATAGTGTCTAGACCACTCTTTTTAACACGTGAGAAAGTTGCATATGAAATTGATCCCGTTTGTAATGTAATGACAGTGTCAATATTTGCCAGACATATTATACCGTAGCCTCTAAATAGGCTCACATATTCAGCCTTCTTGATATTTCTAATTTCTTTATCAATATCTCATTATGGGTGTGTATTTTGTAAATGTCATCACTGTTTGTTTTACAATTGTTATGTAGAGGGGTGTGTGGACTTCTGGGGCTCCTACCATAGATATGCGCATTGACTTCAACAGAACATACAGTGATTTAACAAGGCATCTGGATACAGCATTTGGAATTAAAACGCTTACAGTCGTTACTAAAATAGTAAGTCATGAGGCTGGATTTCTGTGTAACCGATGAGTTAATAGAAACTGTTTAAATGGTTATTCTAAAGTGTTTACTTAACAGATCTTTTATCCTTCATACTTACGACACTTTTATTAGTCTTTACACTGATATCATATGATTTGTTAACTGACCTGTAATCCATTAATATTTTACTTTATTATGGTCCGATAGCGGACTGCCACTGGGCCGTGAGGAGTGTTGTATGGTCCTGTATTAATACATTGAGAATTGATTTATGTTTGGTTACACAGCACTTGAAACCCGACAAGAGTTCTTTCATCATGAAAAAATATAACAAATGATTTGCCTCATCAGCTGGATCGAGTAGTATCTACAGATTACTGTCGGTGTTTCATACACATTGAGACACCAATGTACATAGATTAAAGCAGATTATCTCGGATCCATCAACTTTATTATATCTTATAGATAACAATGTTTAATCAAAAATACTTTAATCATAAAAGATAAGGACCAATTTCTAGCTGGAATTGTTTCCAGCTGAAGCGCAGCTCTTTAAGCCAGAACAACTGTAAACGCATATCATCCAAATATAGGCCTACTTGGATCATATGATCTATCCTTCCTGACTCCCACTGGTCAGCATTTCATATAGCAAATAATTATAAGCCAATAACATTAAACACACATTCCTCAAACGATCCGACAATGTTACAAAAAGCTCTGTCCAGTATTGTCTGCTTTATCGTATTCAGTCAGATTTCAAAATCAGAATTGATTTATCATTTTGGTCGTTCCGGTGAAGTATCCCAGAAACGGTAAACTGTTGAAAACCCATGGGAAATTCAAAAAGCCTTGGAAACTAAACCTTGTCCTGCTTAATTGTTTGTGAACTTCCATCTAGTTGGTCTGTCTGTCAAACATCCATTTATCTGTTAGCATTATTACTAAACGGTTCGTGCTCAAAGAACCCGAATTGGAGGTCATAATTCCCGTTTGGTTTAACACGAATGTTTACTCTTCTTCAGACCATGCTAAACAGAATCTGCTTATGTGATATTTATATTCCTGTAACGTTTATTTCTAGGCCAAATACAATCGCCAGTGTGTATTTACACGCACTTGATCACCATGATTACATATATTAGATGCAATTTTCATCATAGGTTGATGAAATTTTACCTACGATATCAAACTGTTTGTTGGCAGCTAAGTTGGTTTAATAATTTCATGATGTCTTAACTCAATTAGCCATAATATTGTAAATATGATCTTAATCATCGTATGTCTAATGCATAGGCTGAAACGCGTCTCACCTACTGTCTAGCCTAATTGGAAACTTGCGTCTTCAGCCCTTTCTTCTGCTACAAATATGTTAAATCATTCCAAAATCATATTCGCTAGACAAGAGTGCTACTCTGAACAACTCTTCATTCAAACGCCGCATAACTTAAAGTGCCTTAAAGTGCATGCGTTTTCCCATAGTCTTGGAATATAACGAAGTCAAGAGTCAAGTTTGTTGGGTATGTTTGGATAGCACATGTATGTAATCGATCTCTATGCATCACTGGACTAAACAGTTTGGAATCCCGTATTTAAAAGATATGCTCAAGGTTTGTTTATTCTCAGAAAGCCGGGATAAATACACACAAAAAGCACATTTAAGAACACAGATAACACACGGAGCATAGGTGTATACTGACCTTCCAAGTTAACCTCATTTTAGAATTGGAATTGAAATGCTTTATAACGTTATATAATATACATCTGATGGGCTCTTGTTGAAAGCAGTGTTTGTACGTTTTAAGGAGCCTCCGTTTGTACAGTGGAAGAAAGGTCATGGGAACTCCTCGAAAGATACAACCGATGATTTGGAGGGTTACTGCATTGACATCTTACGTGAGCTGGCCACACGGTACCAGTTTAAGTACAGATTGTACTTAGTTCCAGATGGCAAATTCGGTAGTCTAAAGCCCCCACCCCGGGGCTGGACAGGCATGGTTCGAGAACTAATAGATAAGGTAAGGTATGAAAAGCTCAAGTTTAGATAAACATGCGCTGTTGAAAGAAACCAAACGTTTTGGCGTTAATGCGATTAGGCAAATGCAGTATTAGATAGACGGGAACTAATACAAGACACGTCAAATACAGTACTATGTTGTTAAATCAAATGCAACAACAAGGAAAGAAACAATACTTATACAGTATCATTTTTGTTTCACCATCAAGACTGTAGTAAAATGATTCAGACAATCACTAAATTACATTGCCACATACTCCTTAACGCAGTAATGCTTATGAGAACTGCTGCAAACTAAAAACTCGTAAACAAAACGTCCCTACCATTCTCAAAGTTCCCATCAAAGGCCTTTACAGTAAATATATCATCAGTCAGAAGAGGCAACTAGCAGATATACTGATATATACCTACTGCATCACTTCTCGTATCATAATGGCACCACACTCACGCCCCCACCCCCTCTTAAAATGTTAATAGGCTGAATCGAATCAAATGTTTTCCGTGACACTTAAAGCATGTTCTTACCCAGGGCTACAAATGTTAAATTTGAGTCTTTGAAAAAATACAATTTCTTTTTTTTTGCTGTTAACTGAGTGATTAACTGTAAAAATATAAATCTTAAATATAGATTTAAAATTGTTTCATGTCATCCGTTCAAGTCAATTCATGTCGAACATACCAGTATTTATCTGCATATTTTTTTTAACAGAGAGCAGACATTGCAATGGCACCTTTCAGTATTACACCATCCCGCTCAGGTGTTGTGGACTTCACAAAACCGTTTATGATCAAAGGGACGTCGACTATAGTGAAGAATCCAGAAAGACATATATCTGTGCTCCAATTCTTGGCGCCTTTGTCTAAAGTCGTATGGGTGGGAATTTTTATTTCGTTCTTAGCTGCCAGCCTTGTGCTTTTTGGTATCAGCAGAATTAATAGCGATCGTAAGCCAAACTTGTTGGATAACCTTCGGGAAAGTTTTTGGTACATATGGGCGGCACTTCTCCGCGGCGGAACATCCAATGTTCCAAAGGCCACATCTAGTAGAACTCTCAGCAGTGCTTGGTGGTTCTTTTCTTTGATCGTTATATCTATATACACAGCCAATCTTGCCGCTTTCCTCACCATTACCAATGTCAACCTCCCTATAAACTCAGCCGAAGACTTGGCTAATCAGAAAGTATATGATTACGGTACTGTCGAGGGAAGTCAGATTGAGTTCTTCTTCAAGCATACAAAAATTAGCGCCTATGAGCGGATGTACGCTCACATGTCTATTCTATCACCGGAGTCGATGGTAAGACGAGTAGAGGATGGTCTAGAACGAGTCTTGAATGAGAAATGGGCCTTTCTCTGGGATTCCCCTACCATCCGATACATGATCCAGGAACAGTGCGATTTTTTAGAGATCGGCGTCCCATTTGACCTGAAAGGCTATGGCTGGGCAGTTAAAAAGAACGCCCCTTTTCAGGATACGCTTTCTTGGGGAATGCTGAAGCTTAATGACGAAGGAAAACTCCAACACTTTGAGAAAAAGTAAGTCTTGAGATAATCTGTCTGATATTTGGAACTATATACTGTACTCATGTCAAATGATGTGCCCGTTTATGTGGCATTGCGTTATGGTAATAGCGTTTCTCATGCATGTGTGTTTGGGGATGTATATTTGCCTGTGTTTCTACTGGGCTGAGCCTAGGGAGGAACGCATCTCAGAACAAATAGTTTGGGTGCTGCTCATGCAACTCGAAATTTGGACTTGTTATCTATCACCATAGACAAAAATCACCTACAATGACGCAACTGTTTTGGCACTGATGCATAACTGGCTATAACAATACAGTAGTCATGGTTACCTCACATCTCCCCCCTCTGTATGGAGTCATTATAACCAGAAAACTGTTAACATGTTTATAAATCTTCAAGTGCTGTGAACGCTTGTGTTCTACTCCTGCTAAATCATAACTGACATATAATATTTCTGCAAACAATAACTCAGACTCCCATATCATGGAACAGCAGTTGACCGACTGGGTTCACCACCTTTCAAGGCACCATCTGTGCACGAAATTCTAAAGAACTGTCACATAATTTATACACCAGTAAATCTTCCGATAAGAACATGTTGGACGCTTTGGATAGAACAGTTTGAGATAAACCACCAATAACGATTTTATAGGGGCATACACGGCGCTGTTTTCCAATATATAAGCCACACGGCGCGTCTTGTGGGGTTCATTCAGACCAGACTGATTACTGCCCAACGCCGTATGGCTCAAATAAGGGTCTGTTAGTCAGGTCATGTGATCGCCGATATTTCCCATAATTCACTCCGGGTACCTCCTACATTCTATCTACTTCTATCATATACGGAAAATTAGCAAGATGCTAATTCTCGAGTCCAGTTCACCCAACAGCAACATAGAATACGGTTCTGACACATCGGTATTGAAAACATATCGAAAGAATTCGAACGAGGTACACGGAAGACGAGTAGAAGAAAACGAGGTACCCGGAAGACGAGTAGAAGAGAACGAGACAAAGGCCTACATGTCTGCACTATTACACTGTGTAAGTTTGTATAAGCTCTATAATGAGCAAATGAGACATTTTCTACAAATTCCTAAAGAGTCGCAATCGAACAAGATCGTTACGCCCACAAAGATTTCGATCGAGAACATAATTGTGGAGAGCAGGTGATAGCAAATATCCATATGTTACGAAGGATATAAGTCAAAACAGTAAAACCCAGTGGTTTCCGGCGGGTGGTTGAAGGAAGCTTCACGTTGCCCTGGTACTTTCTGGGCTAAAGAGGAACAAGGAAGCCGATATGTTTGATGTCTTTGTATTGTCCTGTGAATGTCCTGTATTTGTCCTGTGGTGTTTTTGTTTGTTGCCAGTGATGTCGGGGTTGGTTTCCTTCACCCATTGGGCTGACACGCCGTCATGTGAGTGAAATAATCTTAAGTGCGGCGTTAAACCCCAATCAAACAAACAAACAGTGGTTTCCGGTGGAGACGAGCAGTACAATGTTCCAGGTAAAAGATAACTAGGTTCTATGTTACCAAGGCTGGTTTAAAGATTATTTAATGGGCCGCATTATTATACAGCTCATTCGTGTGTTAAATTTAGCGATTGTAAAATAAAAGAGTTCAAGTCACCGGTTCATTACTATGTTGATTTATCAGATGGTGGGGGCGGAAGGGGTGTGCAGACACTACACAGCGGGCGTCCACTGAGGCTCTAAAGGTGAAGAACGTGGCAGGGATATTCCTGGTACTTCTCGGGGGTGTCATCCTCGCTGCTCTCCTCTGTGCCTTCAATTATGCCATGTATAAGAGGCAGGAAAATCTCAAGGTTAGTTCACTTAAACAAAATATATGTTAATAAAAATCAAATATCTCAACGTGAAGAAACAAAATGAACATAGGCCTATCGCCTTCTCCTCTGAAACTATTTTTTCAGGGGAGGCTACTGAAAAATCGTATTACTGCTGCATCTGAATTAATCACATATCGGATAAACTGTAAGTATATATAGTGGAAGAAAAACAATAATCTGAGTTTTAAGATTATGTTTTAATTGCGATTTCAGAAGCGAAAAAAGACATCCGAAGAAACAACATGGCCGTTGAGAAATGAAAAAGACGTGAGTGATTCTCAATGGTGCTCAGCTACTAATGGTGGTCTTCCCGCACTACAGCAAAACATACAGGTCACGTGACCGTCAATCGCGATTTCATTGGTCAGAGATCAGGGATTTAATTCATACTGCTTATATCGTTTTCCATTGTAGTTATATGAGAAATTATCAAATTTAGTTTCCGTTGAACTTCCGAGACAGCCTGTTTGTTAAAAGCCGAATTGCCAATATTGTAATAAGATTGTGTATTGGATGTTGAAGCCATACTTGATGTAAACACAATTAATATGCTAATGAAATAAAGGTTTTACTCCACCAATAAGCGAATGTAATATAAATGCCACGAAGAACGCCAGCCTCAAGTAACCTATGATCTTATAACATCATTTTTTTTACGGTTTTGTAAAGCCATTTTGGTTTGATTCATTATTTTGAATCGTAACGCCAAAAAGATAAATAATGTATGTATATAGAGAGCTATATATAGTGTTAAATGTTTCTCTGTCCGGCACAAAATTAATCAACGTTTCCACAATGTATCGCTTTTGTTATATTTAATGTTTTCCTCCTGTTCCTGTATTATCATTAAATTTTTGTCACCTCCTAGTTACTCCACCGAGTTAGTATTGTCTATGTTCTACATCGTTTTTATAGTTTATTGATTAAGCTAGTTATAATAAAGAGACTGATGAATATCATATAATATTGACTCCCTCTGTCTGTCTCTCTTTCTCTTTCGTTGATGGCTTCAGGCGAGCTTTCAGCTTTAAACTAATTTCATAGGAACTGAAGACTTAACAGTCAGTTGATAACATAAGCAAATTTTATAAAAGTGTGTTGTGTTTTGTATAGTCACCTTGGCAACAGATGATGTATAATATATGACCGGTTTAGAAATATATAATAAATCAGAGAATACGTTTTAATGTTTGAATCCACGACTGTTTCATGTAGGTTCAATTTAACAAATTAATATATTACAGTTTAATATCATTTTTGTCTGTTTTCGTTCGTTTGTTCGTTTGTTCGTTGGTTGGTTGGCAGGTTGATTTGTTGGATGGTTTGTAGGTTGGATGGTTGGTTAGTTGGTTGGTTTGTTGGTTGATTGGTTGGTCGGCTGGTTGGTTGGCTGGTTGGTTGGTTGGCCGGTTGGTTGATTGGCTGGTTGGTTGGTTGGTTGGTTGGTTGGTTGGTTGGTTGCATGGTTGGTTGGTTAGTTGGTTGGTTGGTTGGTTGGATGGTTGATTGGTTAGTTGGTTGGTTGGTTGGTTAATTGGTTGGTTGGTTGGTTGGTTGGATGGATGGCTGGCTGGTTGGTTGGTTGAATAGCTGGTTGGTTGGTTGGTTGGTTGGTTGATTGGTTGATTGGTTGGATGGATGGTTAATTGGTTAGTTGGTTGATAGGCTGGTTGGTTGGTTGGTTGGTTAGTTAGTTTGGTTGGTTGGTTGGCAGGCTGGTTGGATGGATGGTTGGTGGATTGGTTGGTTGGTTGGTTGGATGGATGGTTGGTTAGTTGGTTGGTTGGTTGGTTGGTTGGTTGGTTGGTTGGTTGGTTGATTGATTGATTGATTAGTTAGTTGGTTGGTTGATTGGCTGGTTGGTTAGTTGGTTGATTGGTTAGTTGGTTGAAGATGACTAATAATAATAATGACACGTCTTGCTTTAGCAGCAGATTGATTGATTGATTGATTGATTGATTGATTGGTTGATTGGTTGATTGGTTGATTGGTTGGTTGGTTGGTTGGTTGGTTGATTGGTTAGTTGGTTGGTTGGTTGGTTGGTTGGTTGGTTGGTTGGTTGGTTGGTTGGTTGGTTAATTAGTTGGTTGGTTGATTGGTTAGTTGGTTGGTTGGTTAGTTGGTTGGATGGTTAGTTAGTTGGTTAGTTGGTTGGTTAGTTGGCTGATTGGTTGGTTGGTTGGTTGACTGGCTGGCTAGATTTTTGGTTTATAGTTGGTTGATTGGTTGGTTAGCTGTAAATACTTTCGTGGCGTTTATCTGTGGATTAAGTACACTTTTAATATTCGGTGAGTATACTCCAGCTAAGATTGTTTGTTTTTGCGGTTTTCGTCATAAACACCATTGGTCAAGGAAACTGTCATCGACGTCACTGGTAACAAACAATTAAAAAACAAACAATACAAAGACATCGCAAACAGATCGGCCACATGTTGCTCCGAAAGGTCTTAGCAACAAGAAGCTGTCCGTGCAACTGCTCCTTATATAGCATAGGGAGACCTGGCGCTATAATAACCACAATGGGTTGATATAGCCTATAAAAGTTATATATTCTCAAGTTCTAAACTACCAACAATGGAATTAAAAAACTGATTATACTGAAAGGGGTTGACATGTCAGTACACAATAGGTTATTACACCGCTAATACAATCACTTGTTGTCGTTAAATGAATGACAGCACAAAATCTCCATTAGATTATACCCGTAGGTTATCAGATGCATGCAGAGTTCTGCGTTAACGCACTGAATGGGTAGATCATGATCAATTAGATCATACGTGTGCTGGGACTTTACAATATATAGATAAATCACTACTAAAGGAACCACTACATTATGTTTCTATCCTAGGGCGGGTTGTTTGGAGGGAGTGTTCTGTTGCTCTGGTAGAGGTAATAGGCAGTTCAAGGCCGATCTGTTCGTCTTGTCTTTGTATTGCGCCATGCGTTTCCTGTCTTGTCTTTGTTTGCTGCCTGTGATGTGGAGGGTGGTTTCTTCGCCCATTGGGCAGACCATATGAGTGAAATAACATTAAGCACTGCGTTAAACCCAAATCAAGCAAACACCCAAATCTATCGGAGGTCCTATGAAGGGTTGGAGATGTCTTTGGGAAATATGCCGCGTCAATCTTCGTTTATCGATATTTTCTGTTGATCTTGTCGTAAAGTCGTTGTATATATTCAAAGGATTGGATACCACATGTCACATGTTTTATCGATTCTAAGCGAGTTTAAGCAATACTCACTACATCTAAATGTAGGCTTTACTGTCAGATGATTTAGCAGAGAATAGACCAAAATATATGGCTTTGAGGTATCGCTTCTCTAAGAGCTTTATGGACGTGTGTGTGTTATAGAGACTAAATGTAATATTTGTTTCAGATATGAAAACTGTCCGTACAGTGGGCTTTATAATAAACAATGTCAACAGTGAACTTTGGTGACAATGGCATAGATTGGAGTTGGTATGCTGGCGCTTCACGTTTCTCTTCCTCTCCAGAATATACTAGTATGTGATCCAATGAAATAATAGCTTATACCGTGAGGTCTTTTTGCAAACACATCACTCTAAAGGGATTTAACTATTTCTCTGTTTCATGGCTTCTCTCGAAAGTGCTTAAAATCCCAGAATGGTTTTGATTTATCCCAATCATTATATGGCACACAAAAGCAAATAGACGGGTTATTATAACGAGATGGTTTGTTTGTCCGCGATAATTCTACTGGGTCGATGGCGACAAGCTTGGCTATAGATCCATTGTCGCTAAGCTGCGGATAGAAAATTGGACAAAATGTAACGACACTGTTTATACATTGCTTGATTGCTTGATTGATTGATTGATTGGTTGATCTGTTTGTCTTGTCTTTGTATTGCGCCTTGTGTTTGTCCTGTCTTGTCTTTGTTTGTTGCCTGTGACCTCGGGGTTGGTTTCTTCGCCCATTGGGCTGACGCCGGCATATGAGTGAAATAACCGTAAGTAGTAAAGCACTGCCGTACACCCAAATCAAGCGAACAAACACCTCTATCGACGGTTCTATGACGGGCTTGAGATGTCTTAGGGACATTTTTTGTTGATCTTGTCGTTTAAAGTCGTTAAATATAATCAAACGATTTGATGCTGCATGTCACATGTTCTATTCTAAATTGCGAGTTGAGTAATAGTCACTACACCTAAATCTTTCCACAGTAGGCTTTACTGTCAGATGATTTAGCAGAGAATATACCAAAATATATGGCTTTCAAGTATCGTTGGTTGCTTTAGGTTTCGTTGGCGCATGTAGCCTCACGGGGATATTCGCGCCACTCGTTCAAGTATCGTTTCTCTAAGTGCACTATGAACGTGTGCGTGGGCGTCTGCTGACTATCTTCCAATTATAAGCAATTATTCCCTAAAAAACATAAGAATATGCATAAGCATAAAACCTGTAGTATTGTTTAAGCCAATTTTACACGACTTGAAATCTAGGCAGACATATTGACTACTGGTAATTGGTTTACCAACGCAACTGCAAATTAAAAATACATATGAAAAACAAGCTTTAAAAAATGCATATTGATGTACACAGCAAATGCTGGAATAAATATTTATAATGTATAGAGAATGGAAATTGTGCTAGCTTCCATGCGCAGGGATTCGAACTCGGTGATCTGGCTAACAGGGCCAGCGCTGGAATATAAATATATAAAGTGGCATTGTCTGTCAACATTTAATATCAGGGACCACCAACAAATGACCGAAAGCTTTAACAACGAAGAAACTCACAAACGCAACATTTTTATATGTCCAAAATGAAACCCAGAAGTCTGTCGGCCTCGGGTATCTGACATAGTTAACGCGATGTGGCTCCGGCAAGTGGGGGCCTGGTTTGGGGCGGGGATTTGGTGGGGGGGGGGGGGGGATAACGAGATTTCCACACCCTTTTCCACCATATTTATGATAGGTGCGGTGAGAAATGGACAAAACGTCGTCATTTGAGTGAAATGCCTGTGAGTACGAAGTTAAACCCCTATCAAACAAGCAGGCGAGCTGCGTTTCAATTTCACGAATTCTGATCATCATTCAACGAACCTTTCGATGTATCACTATCTTGTCTCCCAAGGCGGAAGAGACTGCAGGTTTAAGGGCATAGTTGTCGTGCGATATTAAGCCATTCTACACCGATACAAAAAATCCCAGAGTTTACCATACTAAATAGAACAGAAAATAAATTGAATGAACAAGAAAATGCGATAAAGACAAAAACTTGAAATTATATATTCATTCAGCACGACGTCTACTTGTGTCGTTATATATAGATACCATGTAGACTAATAACGATGCAAGTTTCTACTGCTATGCTATTTGAGTATATTATAGCATTAAAATTTAAATATCCCGAATACGAGAAATACACAAAGGAAGAAAGAAATAGTGGTTAGGTAGTAGTTCCTGATTGTAATATCAAAGCTTAATAAATAAATAAATAAATAAATAAATAAATAAATAAATAAATAAATAAATAAATAAATAAATAAATAAATATATGTTTATCAGTTTTTTCGCACTTAATTGTCAGCCACTGTAGGGTTGTGGAAATGCGTGTTTTGTGAAGGAATGAACACCCATAAACACATCCACAATTCCTGGTGTGTTCAGACATTATATACGGACCTGGTTAAAATCAGAGCCGATCGATACACGCAAATACAAACATAGTCAAATCGATTCTAAAGAGCCGTATTTAGCCTGACAAAACATTCACCAGGACTGAAGATTTCACACCTGCTCTGCTCCTTGATATCTCACATTGCTGGGAATAAACATGATTTGCCAACTGGTATATTCATTTAGGCCTTGCATGGGATCAACATATTTATTTAAAGACAATGATTCAAACTTGAAAGAATTACTGACTCGAAATTCTATTTACAAGTAGTTTCATTTGGGCCTTTAATTCATAGTTTACTTGAGAACTGATGTGGTGGAGACGAATGAGATTATCAAAGCATAATAACATCCCGCTGTGTGTGTTATTGTTGGCATTTATAGTGAAATGGAGTTTAGTGATGACTGAAGTAAATGTGTATTACACTGGACTATCTCTATACTCAATATATCTAATGAAATCTGCTAAACCAAATCATGATAAATCAATGTAGACTGACAAACACGCCAGATTTTGGCAGATTCAACGTAGAAACTTGCTAATTTCTTGCAAACAGTTCAACAAGACATCAAGACCGTGCCTCATTTTTATTTTCAGTTCGGCTTAGATTTTTTTTAAATTTTCCAAAAATATATTTTTTGCAATCATATATACTTTACTAAGATTCCACAGACAAAAAGCCCACTAAATTTGTTCTTAGCAAAATTGTAAAAAAAAAAATGAGGCACACTCTTTTTTAGTTCAAAGGCTATTCAACTCAATAAGCTAATTTGGTGTAAAGTAAACCGGAAGTGCACAGCGTTTGTTTCTGTTTAGATTAATTAAATTTGCAATAAGTTTCACATTATTTGATCTTCAGCAAAATACATATCGCAAAACGTGTTGACATATATTTTACGTCATTATGGGATTTAATTAGAAACAATATTTTCTTCAAAATTAATCTATAGGGATTCACCAAGACATAATGTTCGCGTAAAAATAGTTTGATTGAGTTTATTCGTTCACAGAATGGCAATAAACATGACAATTAAACAGTAGAATCACATGAATGAATTATGTATCCCCATCTTATGTTGACCTGGTGCTCTCGGGCTTAAGGAGCAACACGAAACTGACATGGTGCAAAGTCTCAGATATGCATGCGTTTTGCACGGAGCTTAAAACGGTATAGCGCCTGGGCCAGTCAACGAGTGTATATATATAAGATCAAACTACAACTGTCTAAACCATTCAAGGCGAATAATAGTTCAGATTAACTGACAATAATATACACTGGAACCACCCCGCATACATAGGATCATATTCAGGCTCATATAACTGTGTTTATTATTCGGGTTATCGAGCATTAACAGAGGTCGAACTTCAAGTATATGATATTGCTTTGCTTTTCAGCGCAACGATTACATAATCATATACCAGTGTATCGATATACATATAATATTCAGTGATTTGAGAAAATACCAATATAATAACGAAACGTATTACAACGACCTGGTTTTTGCTGTGTTGTGTAGAATATATAGTGATAGATATATTTCCTATTACTCCAACTCATACCATGCAAGGCCCACGTCGACCACATATTTACTCTATATCACTTATCATATATATATAGGATCCAATTACTGAATAAACAGTGGTAAATTATTTGTCTGGATATTTCGAATCTGCAAGCGTATACACGTGCACATATAAACTACTCACGTTCTTAAAGCAAATAAATGTCTTTTAGAAATGATCACGTCACGCGCAAGGCAATGCAGGATTTTGACATACAAGGTGTACATTATTAATATATTTTCACCGCTCAAGTTATTATCTTGGTTGTTCAAGGCATTGTTTTGCCTGTATGTGCGATAAAGTTATTATCTCGATTGTGCAAATCACTATCATGCACGCATGTGCGATGCGATCAAGTTATTATCTCGATTGTTCAAGTTAATTGGCTGCCTCCGTGTCCGATCAAATTATAATACTGATTGTTCAAGTCATTATCTTGTTCAAATTATTATCATAACTGTTCAAGTTATAAATGTTCGTGAGTGTACAAGCTAGTATAAGTGAATGTTCGGGTTATTTTCATGAACGTTCGGGTTATTATACAATGAGCGTTTTCATTACTCGAACGTTCGATTTGTTGAGTTGATTGTTCAAGTTATCTCCTTAAACATTCGAAGTTATTGTATTGAGTGTTCAAATTAATAAACCAATGAAATAACAGAGCCGATGCTCTAACTCAAGAGCAACACGTGTGATATGCTCATTTGGCGAGTATTTGTGTTTTGAGCTAAAAAAATCGTCCAAAATCTACAAATCACTTGTTTACAACATGTGTTTGGTAATGAATATGCAATTACAATATGTTATTCAGCATATTAATACAATAATGCCTTGTCAGTAATACCTGGTCCGCATCGACATCTTTACTCATGACAACCCAAATGTTATTCTGACTATCACAGTAAACTATCACAGTAAACATATATGCCCATTACAAATATATTAAGGTCGGGTCCAGGTGAGCGGCGGCTAGATGGCTATAGATGTTTATAACAAAATAATGGTATATCATAAATAGTCAGTTGATAGTTTGTCAAGATTGTTGAGGTCCTATATGTCTATATATCTCCTGATGATGGCATAATAAATCCTGAAATATTGAGTCAAACTTATCGTTTTTTTAATTACACTATATCTATGTTTCTATCATAGAGGAATCTTAGATGTTAGTCCCATTGAAACAGAGATGCATTGTGGCCTTCGCTGCCAGAGCGCTTCTCTGGATGTATTAAGAATCATATAACTAACACCCATGCAGTAAAACCACTTAAGTTGTGTGTTGTTCTAGTCCTACATTACTCTCATTTAAACCTCTTCATCGCATCTTATATAGTCGTTAAGCATTGTTCTATAGTTCATATATTCGAGTCCTGGTGCACACGGGCTTATAAGTGTCCGAGTTCTTACGTTACAAGGTAAGACCTCCATTCCAGACATCGTGATACGAATTAAATATATACCATTTGGTTATCATTTCAATATTACAATTCCAGTACTGGTAAAATGATTTTAATATTAGATCCAATATAGAGTTATGTAACATGGTTGTATTGCACTTTCAGAAGTCTATTAACGGACATCGATGTAGGCTTGATTTCATCTTAAATTTATAATCCACAGTAATAAACCGACAAACTTACCTTCGTATATAGAACCAGTTCCAGTTATAGTATAGTTATGTATTAGTTATCGTTATGAAATAATAACCACTTTAGTAGTACTCTTCGAAAATCTGCACCGTAACAGACAGCCCCATGTTAAACTGTGTCGTTAACTGACGAGTCCACGGCACAATATCATAGCCCCCTTCGCGATCGTCTCCAAGCAAAACACAAATGGAACACAAAAGTCGCTGTCAACACTGAATGGGACTGGCTGTTGGATTAGCACAGAGACGACCAGCCAATGAAGTAGATATAGACTCAATGGACAATCACAATGCAATGCAAAGCCTGTATTTATATAGGTAACTCCCACTAGCATAAATTAGACGTGTATATATTCTATTTATTACACAGAGATTTTGTGTATCACAGAATTTAACGACAAGTCCACTGCCAAGGAACTCAATCAATATCTCAAACAAAAGAAGCCCTCGAGCATTGATTTCATCGATTAATAAAAACCTAAATGGCACTACGACGAGAACCAGTCCATTTGACCAGATCTATTCGTTACTCTTTCCTGTCATTCGGTAGACTAGTTAGACCCAAAACATGTACACAATGTTGATTATCTTAGTGACATGTGTAACGGACCCAGCAAATGAATAAGTGCATAGGCCCTGCTGGGTGTCTACAGCTCGAATGGCTACAGCGTTTAAAAGAAGCAAACTGTGTAATTGCCTACATCGGATCTCGATGTAGCGCACAAATTTTCACTGAAGTAGACTTACCGGTTTAACAAAGGTTTAATACTCCCATCGAATAAATATACCCTTTAATTAGGTAAACATGCCCCAAAAAGTGGAAGTCACTTGCCCTTTCTAGTCTTTAAGTCTACAGTCACAGTGGAAGAGATAAAGAGAGAAAAACGGCGGGTTGGCAACAGACATTTGAACCGTATATCCGTATTTTTAAAAAGGCCAAAGGGCGATTTCAAGTCTCGTTTGGTATATAAAATGTGTCAGAAAGATCAGTATATCAAATATTAGTGGACAGTACAAATTGAACCCATAATAGCCGGTAAGTGAAAAAAATTGAAATTACACAGTTATGTGCACTCTAACTCTGTATCCCTAAATAAGTCTAAATTGTATATATGATAGAATATTAGAGATATACAGAAGTCCTCATCTGTGAGTGAAAATGATCCAAATCCTGGATTGCACATACTACTGGAAATGTTTACTCCTTATCATAAGCATTTTTATAGCTCCATGTCATAAACAAGGAACATCGATCGCTTGTACATCTTTAAAGATAGGTTTTTACGCTTATTTCCACAATAACTATTTGTAGTCCAATGGAAATAATATCGAACCTAGCTCGCTAAGATATACACTTAAGTCTATATAAAACAAAAACAAGCCTTTCGCTTTTATCGATTGTTTTGTTGATCATTGTACATATTCTGTATATTATTGGTTATTATCTGTTTATTCGCTCCATGTTACTTTTGTTCAATGTGGCAAAATAAAAGAAAATATTTATTGTTTTAAATTGTTCTTGTGAGTGTTGTTAATTCATTTAAATCTATAAAACTAGCAATTTATCTGCCCAAACTGTAGCTGTCCGACTGTAGTATATTACGGTGGGCTACTTGTATTACGTCTCAGAGGAAGCCTTATACGTCATATCAATTGTTTTAGGTCGATTTAGAGGCATGTCAGAGTCTGAGATGTTTGGATTGCACTGTAAATAATGATCTAAAGATCTAATGATATAAAGCTACTCGGTGCCATTGACTAAAACATGATTCGTTGGTTTAAAAGCCATGTCGTGCATAGATGCGAATACGTATATTATTGAACTGTATATACAGTCAATAGAGATACGACGTTCAGCCGTAAGAAACCTTTCGAAATAAAGCCTGCCACTGAATAAAAAAATAATATTGAATCCGCGTATGGCCTCTTACATCACTGCTCAAGGTAGAAAACGAAATGGTTTAATTCAAAGTATAAGGCCAAACAATTTTTATATATTGGAAGATAAATTTCAGAAATATGGTAGTGTTCGCTTAATTCTAAAGGTTAGGAAGACTCCTGGAGGGTGGCAATAAGTTGCGCGATGCTCCAGGAAAAATTGTTCTATGGTCTTCGAAAATGTCACACGGACAACATATAGCTAGTATACTTATACAGGAATATAAAATTTTGTAATTTAAATGTCTACTATTCTCTCACAAAGGCCCATTATATCAAATGTAAGTGAAACAACATATTAGTTAAAAGAGGGGAAAACAAAACTCTCTCAGGGGCAAAAACAGAAAGAACACACCCTAATGTAATGAATATCACATTTGGGATAGTTCCAAAGCGTCAAGACGATTTACAAATCTCACGCAAATCTCATGCAACATGGTTAAATACACCGGCGACTGAATGTGGTGGGACTGAAGAAACTTTATTATCTCCCTTGACCAAAATTGACCATGACGCTCTGCATATAAACCCCGAATTAAATTAATCCTCTTTTTATAATTTTTTCGGAATTTCGAAATAGTCCGACACAAAAACAATCTAATAATAGCTGTGAAAGAAGAATGGACTTTTCCTGGTGGATTTCGTCTATTACTAGCTTGACGTTAGGTGTGTTAACGTAGGCCTATATTGTTCACGGATGAGGTGCATAGGTTTGCATTCTAAACATTATTCGTGGACCTACCTGCGGAGATTCCAACTCTAAGGTATCAACGCGCCATTTTGTCTGGTTTC